>OX439383.1:5165476-5297280 GCA_949319315.1 Zelleria hepariella | reverse complement strand
AACCGGGATTTTTTCGTTGTTCTCCTACAACCAGCGAACTAATCCTCTAGGATTAGACTCTTAATATTCTTTGCTGTACTACAATAACATTAAAAAGACCGACACTGGACTGACATCATCAATAAATCGTAATTAAAATCGTCAACCGGAAGCCCATTTTGGCACCATTTTGTTACAGGCTACGGGCCCAGGGCACTCTGTGTCGTTTTTCGATTAGCTCAAAGTTGTAAGAAAATATTTTTCTCCTGCAATTTTTAAACCTTTTAAAAACGGGTCTTCCTATTTTTTACCGTTACTCCCCCGTGAAGTCTGGAGCCGACACAGGGCCTTCCATGATTTTCTGTCCATGGCTAGGGCAACTTTGGGCATAGTGTTAACTTCTCTTACGTCTTTCGATCCCTTCTTTCTCTTTTGACAAACGGGTAGATCACAGATTTTGGGTAGATAATCCAAAAAGATCAGGAGAGTTATCAAAGTCTTGTCCGCGGGTTATCCAACTCATACTCACATAGTGGTGCGGCGGCTGGTGATGCGGGGGCGGCGGCGGAGGCTGGTGGTGTGGCGGCTGGTGGTGCGGCGTGTGGTGGGGCGGCTGGTGATGCGGGTGCGGCTGGTGGTGATGAGCCACCAGGTAGTGCCGCATGTTCTCGTCCAGGACCGGCTGCATCAGCTGCGGCATCATCGTGCCCGATGTCACGACCGGCATCCCGCCTGGAAAGTGAGGGCGATGGCGTTAGAGATAGGTAGGAAGATACAGCCCCGGATCTACGATTTTTTTAACCGTGGCAGAGACTTGATAGTGGCGCCCCCTCTCCAGTGTTTGAGATCAATTAATAAAAAAAAAATATTTTTTCGTGAATAGTTTTCATTTTTCGTGATTTTATTTCTCGATACGGAATTTTTAAGGACGTGATTGTGCCACATTGTCACACACAGACATCCGGATGTCCACGGTTTTTTTTATGATTTTGGCGCCCCCTGTAACTGCCGCCCGGGGCGGGTGCCCCGGTTTGCCTCCCCCCCCCCCCCCTAGATCCGGGGCTGGGTAGATACTCGCATAAATAGATGAAACGAAAAGCATTGTATGTATGCATGGAGCGGGTGAACGTGTTCCTCACCGCAATTAAAGGAAAGTTTTATGCTAAGCCAATGTTATTTAATGGGAACCTCCCAGTTCTTTTTTTATTGTTGTAGACTACTGCAATAAACTTTGCTGGCGCGTTGAAGAGTGGGTAGCAAGTCAGGTTGTGGGTACCTAGCTGTTTACTGTGCGCTCTACAGAGGTCGCTAAATAACTCTGAAACTACCTAGGTAGGTAGGCTATCTGAGAGGCACATAGCAATCAATATCGTCTTTCCTTTCAATCAAATCAAATATTACGTACAAGCACACGTCGTACATAATAAATCGTAACCTAATTAATCTCGTCGACTCAACCTTGCAGTACGAGTATTTGCCTAGATGAGACGCGAGTCTGCAGACGATACTGCTGACCTAGCAGACCTATAGATACGTGGACATGATAAGACTAGTGGTTCGCCCCGAACTGTGAACTCGCGACCCCATATAAACTTAACAACCCCATATCTCGGCAACCCCTCGACCAATTTGGCTCATGTTCGAAAATTATTTTAATTTCATTTACCCGCCTACCAAATTTTATAACGATCCGACTAAATTTACTCAAGTTATCGTCGAACGAACATTCATACATAAATACATACATACAAACATACATATATACAAACGCCGGATTGTTCAAGTAGACTCGAAGAACTTCGCTCGCTCGTTCAATAACTATGTTGTGGGTCAGAGTTTTGAGGTCGCTCAAAGGGCCTCAGACATCAGGGGGTAAGCACCCCATTACTATACTACCACATACGATTACCTCTGTCTATATCATGTTGTGGGTTATAATTTCATTTTTCTCTGGTGGGGCAAAATGGAATGGTCCCAGTCTCATTAAACCCGTGATGATGTTTTGGATTGGATACCTTTTCATCGAATTCCGACCACAAAGCCAGCATTGTTCTTGGTCTGTATCTGTACATTATCGGCAACAGGAAGTTTTAAAAATGCATTCGCACTTATATCGCGTGAGATAAGAGCTGCAGTCGTTAGTAACTATTGTCGCTGAAGATTTACCAGTTTATTTATGTTCTCTTTTTTCCCGCGAAGGAACCAGTTGCCTTGCCTTGACGTCAACCGCAACACTCGGTTGAGCAACACTCTGGGAAGCCTTGAAAGCTTAAGCTTTGTTATAGGCCCCAACTTGGCGGAAAAGTTGCAGCTAAGTTTTTAGGATTCCGGACCTCAATAGGAAAAACGGGACCATTATAGGATCCCTTTTTTGTCCATCTGTCTGTCTGTCAAGAGTCAAGGCCTTTTCTTAGGAACGCGTGAAGGTATCAGTTGAAATTTATATCAAAAATTCTCAAGTCTGCAGTCTGCACTCAGTTAACGCAATCAAAGTGGGTCTTCTTCTTCTTCGTCGTTGCACTCTTGTCAGAGCGGTCGTGGTCGACATGTAGTATCATCATCAGTGGCTGATGTTGCGCGCCTTATACGATGCCTCGCCATTTCTCTCGGTCAGAGGTTTCTCGGGTGCATTCACACAGTGTTTTGCCCACAGTGGTCTTGATTTGGTCAGTCCATCGCATCGGTGGTTTTCCCCGAGTTCTAATGCCCCCGACCCTTCCCTGCATTACAATGCGCTCAATGGAGTTGTCGTCTTGTCGTGATACATGGCCAAAAAATCTCAAAGTAGGTATACGGCCGTTTATGCAACATTTATTATTTCAGCAAATTTCGACTTCGGATTATACAAAACATTTGCATGTTTGTATTATGCAAATGCACAAAACGACATGTTAACAGCGTTATTGCGTTTTTTTTACCTTTTCATTGATAGTGCATACCTATTTCTAAATAAAATGACCATTACAGGATTTACAGGTGGATCATCCCTTCTTTAAACTGTGGGACTTCATTCGCAGGTTATAGGATCTGGAATCTAAACCTTATATCCTAAAAAATAACTAAGCCTCGAGTTAAGGGTTTTTTTGCAAAAAACGCTTCCAAAAATAAGATACTTATGATATTGTTTTCATTGGCGGCGCTTGTGTTGCCTACTATTGGGCCTTATGATAAATAGCATTTTGATAGTGCATAGGTATTTAGTGCATATTTCGGCCTTTTTATAGTACATATTGCATTCATATTTTGGCATTTTGATAGTGCATATTTTAATCCGATGTCTATTGATTACCTAACCAGAATTAGATATCCATCCATGGTGCAAAGTTATCTAGGTTTTTTTTTCGTAGGTTTCAACAAATAGAGCTTCAAAACCACAACGATGAAGCACCCAATAAATCCAGAATTTTACAACTGGGCCCAGCGATCAGTTGTCTGTGGTAATTGTTTTATAGCTCGATGGTGTTGTAAAACTATACCTACCTTCGCCGGTCACCAACATGGCGACTTTCTGTATAAAAATAATTTACGACCAATAAAAAATAATTGCAGTCATAGATATCGTGTGTGTAAAGCTCGCACGCAACGCAATTTTAGTTTCATTACACTGGCTACATTCATACAGTCGGCCACACAACTTAGCTAGCAGTGCAAATAAAACAAATGTAGAGGTAATGTATCAGGTATTAGGACATCAAAAAAACCGGCGAAGTGCTAGTCGGGCACGCACACTAAGGGTTCCGTACATATTTTTTTGTTAAAGATACCAGAGACTTTTTAAAGGTTTTCCTGTAATATAGGTAAAGCATTAACAGTATTTTTTTCAAAATTTTAGGCTTAGTAGTTTCGGAGATACCTATTTTCCTAAATAACTTCAAAACTACTTATTTAAAAAAATATAAAAAAATACATTTAGAAGCTTAAAATGAGCCCTTTTATTTGATATGTCACACGATATATTTTGCATTTTTTTTTTCTAATTTACTCCCTAAAAGTGGCCCAATAATTAAAATTCCTCGTTTTACGTTACAGGTCCGTATTTGGGTCACCGACTTAAATATTTGTACGGTCGGCCACAGTCACAGATACCCCATGGCAGTACTTACCACGCGCGGAATAAGAGTGTCAATCGAACCAAAAGGGGTATCCTAGCTTATGGCCGATTGTACCAAATTTCAACTCAATCGGTTCAGTAGTTTCGAAACAAATTTTGTGACAGACTGACAGACAGACACACGAGTGATCCTATAATGGTTCCGTTTTTTTCCTTTTGATTTACGGAACCCTAAAAATAAATCAATAATATTTATTCGCAAAGCAAACACTCCTCCACCCGCCTCTTTATCTTTGTCCACAAGGAGATGAGTACGAACGGTAGAAGTGATGTAAGGGGCGGCATTTCTAACAAAGAATATTCCCTATATTTAAACCCCAGATGGAACATCACTAGTTTTGAGGAAATTAGTGTACTTAGGTACACGGCTCAACTGCCGCATAAACTTATAAAATACGCACAGCTGTGTTCGGTGCCTTGAATAAGAATCTGATGTTCACTGTCAAACTAGCAACAGAATTTTATACCTATGCCAAAAAAGGTTATACCTACGGTAATAAAGATTAGGAACTGCAAAACATGCAATCAAGACAAGGTGCATATCTAGGAGGCACAGGCCTTCAAATCTGTAACGCTGTTGTGTTTCAACAGGTCATGAGGTCACAGATAGGTTCAGATTTGTTCGGATAGGACAAATCAGCCTTTTCCTCGTTTTTCTCAGACAAACGCCGAACCTATCGAGACTAAAACGAGACATAACTGCGTTACAAACTTGAGGCCCAAGCTGCAAGTACGCCTGAAGTAAGTAGTTAGATCAATCGGTTATACACCGTGGAATTTTAGTGGTTTTAAAGCCGAAGGTATTTAGTTGCACTCGTGATTCTGAGCCTAATTCCAAAATTATACTTCAAAACGAGCGAAAAAAAATTCACTTCTCCATACAAACGGCTATCGCCAATCGACACCATTTGTATGTAGAAGTGATTTTTTTTCGCGCGTTTTGGAATGAAATTTTGTAATTTGGCTCAGAATCACTAGTGCAACAAAATACCTTCGGCTTTAAAACCACTAAAATTGCACGGAGTATGGAGTGCGGTGACTAAGACATACCGTAGTCAGTATGCACGGTGCACATGTGCGCGTGCTGCGGGTGCTGCTGGGGATGCGGGCACATCTCCTGCACGTAATAGGGCTCCGGCGGGAAGTACTCGCCGTAGTAGGGCTCTGGGGGCGCCCCCGCGCCCTCCGCGACGCCCACGCCCACCATGACGCCCTCTAGCAGCGCATGGCCGCGCGCGTCTCTCCAGCGGCCTCTCGTGCTTCAGCCTGGAACGAGGGTGAGGTTCGTGTTAGCGGAAAGCACGTAATTACTACAGCAGACGGCTTCAAATTTAGATAGTTCTTCAAGAAGAACAATAGAGTACAAAATTGAGGTTTCCTGGCATTCAAAAAAGGTTTCTGATTCAGACTAGGTATACCTAGTTTCAATTTAACAGTTCAGCAATTGAATTAAATAAATACGAATGCTACTGCGAAGTAGAAACAATTGGAGCTCTGGTTGTAAATATGTGGAACCAGCCTGATGATGATATTACAGTGGGAGGGAGGTTGAAACATTTTGGAAATTTTGGAATGAGGGAGGTAGAGGTGCACTGCTGTAAGAGTGAGCATTTGAGCAACGATTGGGACTTCCTAAGTAGGTACGGCACAGACGGTGAAATTGACTCGTGGAAATCTAGTGCGAATGAAACGGAAAGTAGGTCAAGGAAGTCGAAACTTCTCTCTGGTTCCCACACTAGTTGCAGCCAGCTCGTGGCTATCGGGGTTAGAGGCGTTAAGAGATGAAATTGAGTTAGTAATTTACGTCCTGAGCATACGCGTAAAGACACGAGTTATAGGGCGAACGTGCCAAATATATCATTAGATTGGTTGCACAAGCTGTGATCCATCAATACCGTCTGAGCCTGGGTGAGCGCATCGTGACCGTATTTGCCTTTTAAATGGGAGCTGTCACGGCGACTCACGAGTTCTGCGTGGATGCGCCCGCAATCTGTGTCAGCAGCGATTTCCAAGGAACCAACCGCTCATGCCTGGCTAGCTGTTACGAAAGTATTCAGCTGGATATCGCCGCGCATCGAGTAGGTAGGTAGGGTTGTGCTCGACTACGAAATGGCGGAACAACAAGTCAATCAGAGGAAACTGAGTCGACTGCTGAAGGACTTACAAGGACGCAAATGAACATAATAAGTAAAGGTGTTTTCTAGAAATCGAACAACCTAGACTTCATTGACTCACCAGAAATTACACTCGAGTGTAGGTATTAGATGGAGCCGATTGGAAAGTTTATCGCAATAAAGGCCCCATCCACCTCCTCGATTAGGAGCCACTTAACCAGTGCTTACGCGAAAGTATCACTTGAGAATCCGCTAGCGGTTAGACTGACTGCCAATTATACAATCGAACGGCACCCAGGAATGTAGCTGGATGACAACGACATCGCAATAAAGATAATTCATGTAATTTACGATCGACATGCGCACAGCTGTTTGCAATGCAAAGTACGCTTTTTTAATAGGAATAAGTTACCTACAATGTAGATGGAGAAACCGTGGTTGCATTACTACGGGTAGAAGGTATACAAGGTGGTAGTAGGTAGGCACAGCAACGTATGTATAGTCTTCAGAATCGAGGAGTCGAATGGAAGAGAAAAAAATAAGGCTGTTTATGAAGATCACGTACGTCTTCTCTCAGTCTTGTTTGTATGATACCTTAGTCAAATTAACAGCCTCAGAATCTAGGTATACGGTACGACTCGTACCGAGTGCCCGACTGTCCGCAAAATGATGAAAAAATATCTAGTATTTGGCAGACTCTACCAAGCAAGACCTACTTTAAATGTATCCGCCGCGTCGATCAGTTAGGTAAACTTAGGTATATTGTACCATCCATCTGGCTCTCTACCTACAGCTACAGACCTTTAAAATCCTTCACATCTTACAAAGAGAAAATAATGCTGTGGTCCTATGCCTTGCCTCAAGATGTCATGACAAAAAGTACCTAAGTAGGTAAGTAAATAGTTTTATCACTCATTTGCCAAACGCACGCCTTGTGTAATCAGAATCGTTCGAAGAATCCAATATTATGCCAACAAGTCAGCATTGGGGGATTCCCCTGGAAACTTGAGTGCCTACGTAAGTAGGTACGGCATGATAGCAAATGAACTTTACTTGTAAGGTCATCGTGGATACAGTTTCTTATCAGCAGTCAGCGCATATTCTACTACCTACTTAGGCACATGTTCCACGTTTATTTCTTGTCGTGGTTTTATTTATGACCTAATAAGGCCCTTTTGCATCACTGTACCTCATACCTGTATTTTTCAATAGTTTTATTTAGGTTTAAGTTTACTTTTGGTTGTCCCTATTGTTTGCCATGTATTTGTTTCATAATAGATGTTGTGTGCATATACAGGGCGTCCCACGGCTATGCCACATGGAGGGAAAGTACCTTAAATATTGTAGATGGAACATTTTACTGAAAGAAGACATTATTTTAATTTAAAAAACAATTTAAACTGCATTCATAGATATTGAAATAATTACATGGTTGAACCGGGAATCGAACCCGTTACATGAGAAAAAATTATTACCCTGTAGTTTTATCATACCGATCGAAAGGCTTCATGATAAGGAAAATTTTTTGCTAAATAACATAGTGTCAGAAATAAAAGGAAGACCATGAATTTTAACATTTACCTGGTAGTATGCAACAAATCGAGCCGTATCCTGAGCCGAAAGACGCGTAAAATTTGTCCATCGCAATGCTGCTGGCTGATTATAAAGAAATAATTCAAAAATGTGTTTCATTTTCACACTTTTAATCTTTTGTTACTGTGATTTTCATTGATAAATTGATTAATGTTGGTAAATGTTAAAATTCATGGTCTTCCTTTTATTTCTGACACTATGTTATTTAGCAAAAAATAATACTTATGATGAAGCCTTTCGATCGGTATGATAAAACTACAGGGTAATATTTTTTCTCATGTAACGGGTTCGATTCCCGGTTCAACCATGTAATTATTTCAATATCTATGAATGCAGTTTAAATTGTTTTTGAAATTAAAATAATGTCTTCTTTCAGTAAAATGTTCCATCTACAATATTACTTTACTTTATACTTTATTGCACACATGAAAAAAAATTATAACATAAATTACATAAAAGAAAGTGGTAGTGTACACGGCGAACTTATTTCAGTAGAAATCTCTTCCAGTCAACCCTTGGTGTGGTGAAATGGCATAAGATATTCAAGGTACTTTCCCTCCATGTGGCATAGCCGTGGGACGCCGTGTATATGATACAAATAAACGCTTTTGACAGATAGATATCTGTCCATCTAATAATTAGTAGATATCGGATTATATTTACTATATAAATTCCATAATACCTATGCACTAAAAAAGGGGCGAAATATGCACAAAAAACTAACGTTTATTTTCACAATAGTAAGGATAATCAATACCTACTGAGAGCACACACAGTCACAGACGCTTACAAACAATACGTTTTAAAAATCTAAAAGGAAAAAAGTCCGAAAAGAAAATACGCAAGAGTTGTAGGAACTTTGAAATATTTTCGAAAACATTTGTGTATCCTCAACTTTGCATTTTTTTTCCTATAATCGGAGTTCAAACCTAAAATGACAACTTTTTTCGAGAATTTCAAATATGCGATAACTCGTATGTTTGCAATCATGCAAATAATCCGAGTTCACGTTACAATCATCTTTACCAATTTGGTCAAACACACACAACACACTCTAGGTACACTTCACACACAACACACATACCTAGGTACACTTCCACGCTGAAACTGCTCGACGGATTTGGATTGACATTCGGAATAGAGATAGCTTACACACCCATGAATGACTCTATTCATGCTAATTTGATAATGGTGAAAGATGTAGGCAACTTCTTATAAGTATGCGCGGACGAAGTCGCGGGCTAAAAGCTAGTAACTGATAAGAAGAAAGCCAGAGGTAGAGCACCTTTATCTCTTCAGTCAGAGCCCTTGATATCCATCGGTCCATCGGTCGGTATGGCACATACTTATCTCCACCTCCTCGTTGAGACCTCCGTACGAGACACGCCTTACCCAAAAAAAAAAACGCAAAATAAAAGCATCATTATCGCAGGCGAAAAGTTTGGTAAGTATCGAACCTCCTTTGAATCAATCGAACACACACCAAAAAGGTATTGGTATGTATGACGTCGCACCAAAAAGTTTCAAATCCAGACGATCGCACATGTTTGATTCAAGCATGTTCCATCAAGCGTAAGTACGAACGTGCAGACGTACCATTAGCTAGCACAATCGAGTCTCGCTCGACCCGATGATGTTCAATTGAATAAACGCGGAGGTGGTCGTGGCGATCGTTATTGAAGCAGGATCCGATGCCCGTTGTTATGTAAATAGGAGACTACTGGAAGTAAATCAATAGCTCACTAAAGAAATACGACTCACGGAGACAGTTATTTATTTAGGTACCTACCTAGTAAGTACAAGGTATGTAGTACATACTACGTACCTGCATTACAGAGAGTTACTTAAATAGTCGTTAGGTAGGTACTCGTAGCCCTGCATTACCTACAAGGTTTATATGAATGACTGAAATCTCATCAAGAATTTCTTTGTAATTTCACCTGCGGACGGTGTAACTTAATAAGTTCTACAAATAAGAAATCTGCTTATTAATACCTGTTCGTGGGCCAGGCCGACCAACCAGTGTTAATAAAGTGAAGTTGACGTTCTATGACACTTATTTTGTGCTACTGGCGAGCATATTCCACGCCAAAGGGTCACGGACGGAGTATCACAATAAAACGTTTTTTAAGTATGGATTTTCCTTATTTATCATCATGCTGAGAAATAAGATTTATTAGGTGGTTTCAGTACTTAATGCGCGCGGAGAGCGTCCATCAAACAAAAAGTAGGTAGGTACGGTCGGCCACAATCTCAGATACCCCACGGCAGCTCTTACCGCGCGCGGCATAAGGGCGCTAATCGAACAAAAAGGGGTATCTGAGACTGTGGCCGACTGTACATACCTAGGTATCTTATTGAGTAACGTTTGACAGGGCGTCCAATTTAATACATTCCTAAGATTTTAAATGTAAAAAAAATCATTACTCAAGAGGGGTATGTATCTATCTACGTATTCTATGCTAGATCTGTCTAAAATATTAAATTATCAAAAGAACCACCGACACGAAAAGAAGAAGAGAACCGGACAATCCGAAATACTGACGGTAGATACCACAGATAAAGTCTGTGGTAGATACCTGTACTGCATATTGGGAAATAATTCTAGCATCCAAGACATCTTTTTGAATGTTCAAAAAGATGTCTTGGATGTTAGAATTATTTCCCAATAATTTCTTTCGGAACAAGCTCCTCAGCTTGAACCGACCAACTACTTCTTCAAGTGATCAAAGTGGGCAAGATTGAGAGGAAGATGCATGCTGGCTGGTAGAAGAAAGTGGCTCAGAATCATCAGGGAATGGAGGAGATAGTCAGAGTTGAACATCTATTTCGCTTGACAAGGAACAGAAAAGAATATGAAGAGTCGAAAGTGAACCTCCTTTTGCGAAGAGGCACGCAAAGAAGAAGCAGAGTTATGATTGACGAGACGGACGCCTAACCGCTACCGAGAAAAAAGTGGAAGGGGAAGGAGGACTGAAACAGTCAAGCTCAATATCACCGTGAAGATGATGCAGGTGAAGTAAGAACACAATGGGGATTGACTTGTGCCTAAACCTAAAGTACGTACCTACCTAAGTTTCCACGGATTGCATCCGGTCGATGCTGAGATGGATACAAACATAATATTTTTTTACGATTTCGCTATCAACGGGACGTAATTGAAACAAAACGTAATCGGTCGACTGACGCACACACACACGTACCCAACTACCCACACGTCAAATGGCCGCCAGTTTGCCAGCGATAAAAAAGTGTAATTTTAATTCATACAGGGAAACACGGGAAACCTTAATTTCGCCCAAAGAGGAAAAAATTGCGAATGCCACTTGGGAAAATGGAAAACTGATAAGGGGGGAAAATATTTACATTTCGTCCCCACCAGTACAATTTTATTTTCCTAAATACTGGTATCGTGGTATCCAAGGATTCAGCATAACATAGGCACTCTAGGATCGATAGGCCCCTATAAATACCTGTGATTGCAGTTGTAGGGATTAGCTGTGAATAGGGATAGGTACACGTTAGGTACACACACACAACTATATTTAAATGTAAATGGGGCTTGATTTGCACACACAACTATATTTAAATGTAAATGGGGCTTGATTTGCACATACAAAAACGACGCATGTAAGGAGATCAAAGCTGACGGTGCGCAACATCGTGTGCTGACTCTGTATTTGCCTAGAATTTAGTCCTGCGTCATAGTAATCTAAAATATCGTCATCGACACCTATATTATCTAGATTCATTAGAAGGGTCACAACAGTGAAAAGATATGTCACACCAAATTACAGAGGCTGTCTTGTTAAAGCTAGATTTTGACACAAATAGGCGCAGGCTCCGTCTAGGCGGGCGGCTGTGTATTAGGACAGCCTTAATAAATAACAATAGCTACAGAAGAACTTTGTTATCAGCACAGCGAAGATACTCCCGAACCTCGGAACGAGCTTGCTTTATGAATGTTAGACGAAAGCCTCGAGGATAAGTAGGATAGAGTAAGTGCCCAATACCTAGCTATACAATGAATTGAACTAGCGACGCCCCAGCTTCGCACAAGTGAAATTTAGAAAAAAAAATGCGCTTTGGAAACTTATAGACCTTTCTTGAAGAAATATCTAACCCATGGTGAAAACGGCATCAAAATCAGTTGCGTAGTTTAGGAGTTTGCGGATGTAGATGTAGATAGGTACGTACAAACAGACGCAGAAGTAGACTTGAAGATAAAAGAAGAAAATGTAGTTATACATCATAATCAATATGAATCTATATGATAATGTTCTTCTTAAAGTAATATACAATTAATTGGCAAAGAGCGCGGCGCGGGCCTTCTAAGCCACTTATTTTGCGTTAGGGCAGCCGGTGGGCGGGCGGCGCCCACGCTTTCAGAGTTCAGAGCATTACGTAAATTTTCAGACGCAACAAAAGGGCGGTGGACACATAACTCATTCTCTTGTAAGTGACTTTTTAAATAGTCGCTTCTTATGTTTCGTTGCGTAACTTACCCTATTTATCACACATAAGCAGCAGTGAGTGATGTAAGATTTTTTTCTATTACTTTTTTGCCTACTAACAACTCTATCGTAGGTAAGTCAATGAAACAGAGGGTTTGTTTTCCCTCGTTTTTCCTTCAGATTTGTTCGCATGACGTATTCGATTAAGACTGGACCGATTTTAGTGATATCATCATAAAGTAGGTAACTAATATCACAACTCAAGACACAGATTACGCCCCTCGGAGAGGACAATAATTTCCTCCAATAAAGATACCTAAGTCTTGCGATAGGTAGTTACCTAACAGACAGATAGTAGGTACCTAAGTGGTAAGTAAGGTAACTTAAGGTAAGTAAGCTCTAACCACGCGCGGCATAACGGCGCCATTCGAACAAAAAGGGGTATCGTGGCGTGTGGTGTGGTGTGGCTGACACTCTACGTACCTCAAAGTACATCCGCGATTTTGAGATGTTCTGATTCAAATAAAAGAGACATTATAGACAGACTCTACGAAAAAGTTAATATTGATGAAGGACTCTAGACCTTTCATCAGTAAGTAGGAGCTTAGGAAAATAATAGTAGAACCATCAGCATTTCAAGTATTCTAGGCATAATCGTACAGAGGAATAGATACTGAAGTAGAAGGCAAATATTATATTTATAGAAGATTCTTGTCAGTTCTGGGCAGTCACCAGACTTTGGCTGGCTTTAACCGGACAGCATTTAAATAAAAAGCTTTTTCATTAAGGCCCCAGGCATTTCTATGATAAGAGATAGACAAATATATCCTCAACCAAGAGTCTATTACTTTATTCATTCAAAAACATATTTAAAAGTCAAAATATAAAACAAATCCACCGCAAGCTTCGTCAAACTACCCACACACACAATAGAGTAAAAAAACAACAACAAAATACAAAAGAAAAATACACAAAATACCTAACTAAATAACCCGCCCCGGGCCACCTCCGATCCAAAGGTCCCCAACACGCTGGCCGCGTTACCGCGCTGCACAGCGAGGGAGATCCTCTGCATTAGAAATGCCCCGGAGCGAGAGTCAAAACCTCGGTCCCTCAAGCGACGGCCCAGCTCCCCAACAAAAGATCTTCCTTGCGCTCCCCACACTCCCATCGTCTCTATGGCAAGAGGAATAAAAATATATCCTCAACCTAACGATAAAATGTTTAACTTCGCGGCTAGGTATATAAATTAAGTGTTACGAGTAGGTACCTACTACATACTTCACTTCACTTTGCTTCTACTACATCAAGGCAACGTGAAATTAGTATAAAACGGGAGTAATAAAAAACTAGTACGAGTGTGCACCGGAAATGGTGTACACTTGAACTTTGGATGGCCTATTCCTGGAACGGGGCCAATGTGAGCGGCACTGGATCATTCTTCAGTCGTACAAATGAGGCCTGCGCCGGCTGTCTCTAGTATCGATCCCTCTAATAATTTTCTCTGTTCTGTGCTCTTATGACTAGAGTCTAATATTGGATCGACCAAGACAAGAGTCATGAAATGAAAGATACCTACTTACTTCAGATCTCTAAGTACATCTAAGTTGTAAGTAAAATTTAAACATAACGGTGGATCGTCTTTTGTTCGTATTCTTTGGTATTCTCATAGGAGTCGATCCATTACTTTGCATTGCAGTACCTACTACTATACGGTGTTATTATGGAACACCCGGAAAAAGAAAACTGGGATAAGCAAAGCAGGCTCCAAACGACAAAGAGGATTATAAATCTCCAACAATAAAATACTTTTCACATCTAAGTAGTTTTCCTGTTGTGTTATGGCTTGTAATTAGGTATTTACAAATTGGCGTGTTAATGACTTGATAATGCGAGTAGTTAGTGAATGAACGCGGGCATGCGTGTGTCACCCTTGATTGTAGGGTCACTGGGTCACAGACAGATAACTTGTCAAGTTGTCTCTAACTGTAGGTACCTACGTCGTTAGTACGGTCGGCCACAATCTAAGATACCCCATGGCAGCTCTTATCGCGCGCGGCATAAGGGCGCCAATCGAACAAAAAGGGGTATCCGAGACTGTGGCCGACTGTACCTACACCTATCTTGGGTTAGTAGAGAGCCTCAAGATGTTGCGTGCGTGGCTAACGTATCGCTCGACAAAGGACAGGAAAGTCTGATTAAGGTTTAATAGAGACTATATTATCTGGAGTTTATTGTGTTGTTCTCTGGCCTGTTTCTTACTCCACTCCATGTTATCTGAATGTTAACATAAACGCGAAAACAACAGTCGATTAGGCTACAGTGTAGCATTTGTAGCTGTAGGGCGGGTCAGGCATACTAATTCGAGCGTCGACCTCAGACTCTCGGCATGCTGCCAGTGGACACGGATAAACTAGCTTGACACTAAAATAATGATTGCTTCTAGTTGCTGTTCTAACATCTAGTTGCTCATAAACATGCGGGTACTTCGGTAGGTACGAATAACTAAGTACCTATGAAAACAATTTTCTAATTTTATTCAGAACTGGTCGAATCGCGGTTGGTTGGTTTGGTGGGCGGTTGGCCACTTTGGCACAACATTGCTGTATGTACCTATTTATACAAACGAACGTTACCGAAACCGTGATTGTTAAAATGAAGATTATCATGATTGCATGCCAATAAACTTTTACTTATTTTAGGTACGATCGGCCACAATCTCAGATACCCCATGGCAGCTCTTACCGCTCGCGGCATAAGGGCGCCAATCGAACAAAAAGGGGTATCTGACACTGTGGCCGACTGTACATGTCAATATAAAATGGCATAAACTCAAATTGCACGCGATTTAAAACGATAAGCGGGGAATTCCCCATGGCGCCGCCGTAAACAAACTTCATTATTTTATCACGGTAATATCTTGCTAAATATAATCTAGCCTGCAATCAGCGCGGCGGCCAGCGCAGTTTTACCGCCCCCGTGATAACGAGAATGGAACTATGTCGCTGTCGCACATAATTGCTAGTATGTGCAGCATAGAATGCGCACACGCAATCACATATTTTACGCCGTGCTGAAGCAAAAAAACATACCATTAGCATTATGTTCGCCTGCCAGCCAGTTTATTATGATACCCAAAGTAACCACTCCAAGCAAGTAGCTTTTTGGAACTTTTGAGTCCAATACTGAATCACCATCTTCTCAATGCCAATGAAACAAGGGTTCTTGTCCTCGAAACAAAAAAAAACTAGATAGAACGTCGTCGCGCCGAGACTCATCTCGGCTGAACGCTTATCTTCCGCAGGATACGGGCCTCTCTTCCGCCACAGCCCCCCGATAGCGCTCCGCCCGCGCCCCACTGACCACCCCTCGCCACTCCACCCATTGGCCAATATTAAGGCTGGAAGATAGCAGCATGGCGGGAAATTCAAAATTTTCACAGTTTTTTACATTTTGTAGCTATTATGTGTTCGTGAGTAGGCGACATCTCGGACAAAATATTTTCGGACACTTTGTCCGAAATGTCGCTTTGTATTTTTAATATTTTTGAGGCGACATCTCGGACACTCTCAAAATATTGTACCTGTATCGTACAGTCAGATACTAAAGTATTTAAATATAATACACAGAGAAAGAGCGTTACCACAGCTGCCTATTTTATGATAGCTAAAGCGACTTAAATGAGCCGTTTTCCTTACAGTTAAAGCCTGAATTTAAGCAGTCAGATCGCGTTCGGCTCATTTTTGATGAAAAACTACTAGGCTTACATAAGGTGGTAGGAGGATCATCACCTCAGTTCTCACATCATTTTGTTCCTAACTAACCCCGCGTAATGATATGGGAACTGAGGTGGTGATCCTCCTACCACCTTATGTAAGCCTAGTAGTTTTTCATCAAAAATGATTTGATTTAACGTTACCCTACGCTACGTCTTGATAGTGGCACTTATGTGCTGTGCTGAGCCTTTGTTACCTGTGCAGTGACATGAGGCGCGGGGGCAGATCCAGGCCAAACTTAGGTACACGAGGCAAAACATTCAAATATTGTCAACATAATAAAGTTAAATTATGCTTACAAAAAATTTATGAAATAAAATGTGTCGCGGGCGACCCACTTGCGGTGAGAGCAAATGTTGAAGACTGCATGAGTACCTAAGACTAATAAAAATGTTTCAAACACATGCAAATGATTTGCATGTGTTTGAAACATTTTTATTAGTCTCCTCATAAATAAGATCGTAAAGAGTTTTATAATCCGACTGTACAAAACAGCTTTATTTGTTAGTGTCCGAGATGTCGCCTCAAAAATATTAAAATAATAAAGCGACATTTCGGACAAAGTGTCCGAAAATATTTTGTCCGAGATGTCCCCTACTCGTGTTCGAGTGTCTACGAAGCAGTGGCACTGCCCAAAAAACTTGTCGTAGACCAAAACACATAATCGGCTGGATTATTGTTGTTCTGTTGTTTACAATAATGAAAAGAATATTATGTTATTGCCGCGAACGAAAAATCGCTGAACAAAAATAGCTCAGTTTAGCTACAAAATGTAAAAAACTGTGAAAATTTTGAATTTCCCGCCACGTTGCTATCGTCCACCCTTAAAGCTCTCTAGATAGCGACTTGTTTTCTGCATCTAAGTAATAAGTCTGGAGGCCTTCCAGCTGCAAGTCTAGTGTGAATGGAGCTCGATACCACACGATGCTCAGGACTAACTCATTCTACTCTAAAACTCGTAATGTAAGTAGATCGAGACAGAAAATGGTTTATGAACATACCGAATGAAACTTTTGTTCTTGTGTGGAGAGGGGTTGAGACTACGAATTGGCAGACGCAGCTTCCAATGGTTTATGAACATACCGAATGAAACTTTGGTTCTTGTGTGGAGATGGGTTCAGACTACGAATTGGCAGACGCAGCTTCCACCGCACTCTCAATAATTTGTCAGTTGTAAGCTTTAAATGTTTGTTATCCATTGACCACGATTTGCTAGACTAAGATGGAGGACCCTCGCTAAGACGTCTCCGTCTTTGAGGTTCGTCTACCTGAAGTGTATCATAATAATTGATTTGTGTATGGGGAAGGAAATGTGGTGCTCTTAATCGTTGGCCGACCCGATCGACATTTCAGTTATACAAAGTGAGTAAATACATAGAATTATGACTAACTATGACAATGTTTGATGCAAGTGATATCTGTGTGAATCTGTCATTGATTGAAGCAACCACTAATTAGCTGTTTATAACGTCAATGAATTATTAGGTACAATAAAACGTCAATGGTTATTATTTATAACGTCAATGAACATTAAGTTTACCTTATTCGGTCATAAGCTGTTAGCAAGTTAGAACAGATTTACGTTCGGGGTATCCTGACTGATCTAACTTTGACCAAGCTAGGTATAAGCAATCTGCATAGTGAGACAAGTGAAATTCCGCAATGTGGGAAGGGTGGCACACCCACACAGTAATGAAGCACAGCACAATGAGCAACCCACGCTTAGATACGCTCGGAAAATATTGAGTTTTTATTCATTACACTTGATTCGCATGGCACAATGTAATTAAAGCCTAGACTGGGCGTATGCTAATTACACCGACATCTAAAAGACAAAGATAAAACCTTGATGGCTTTATCTCCGTCTTACACTAGGGCTATACTCTTACTTTCCCTAATAAGATTTAATTACCTGCGAAACAAGTGGAGTAAAAATTACAATAGCAAGCAATTTCTACAGCGAATGCAAGTAAGTAAACTACCTTAGATTGAACTCAACAACTAAGGCCCGGTTTCTGAGTTGAGAATTTTGCTAAGCAAATGGGTAAGTATCGTCCTGTCTCAGATTTCTCACAAAAGAGCGTGACAGAGCGATACGTAGTCTGTGCTTAGTAAAATTCTCAACTCAGAAACCGGGCCTAAGGGAATTAAAGGCAGAAAATATGGATTTTATTTGACTTGTAGAGTCTAAATAAAGACGAGCGGAGGTGCGACTCCCACGCAAACGCACCCGCGTAATAGGTTTTCCCAAGCCCCACCACCTCGTTCCTGCGCAAAATCGATTCAACTGCGCAAACGCAATTTGCTTAAATTGTTCCACTCTGTCGCTTCATTAGATATTGTAGATAATTGAACTACAGCACACACGCACACCCATGCTTGGCAAGAAAGCGACGAAAAAATTTTTTTTCTACGGTTGACAACTAGGATGGATTTTAAGCCAATAGGTCGGCTGAAGTCGAAAGATTCCATCAGATTGCAATAGAGACAACGAGAGCTGTCTGCTCCTGCATTAAGCGGGTGGGGCACATTTGAATTTCACACATGGCCAAGTCGCCTTCTGTTTTATTCATTAGAAACAGTCGGAGACGATGACGTCACTAAAGAGCTCCGCCACATGAAAAAATACTTATACAGTCGCTGTGTATGAATCAAATGACTGAATACAGTGAGAGGATGGCATCTGCATGAAATCAGTCTATTCTGACAACACAATTGATTCATTCATTGTGATTTTTTGGGTAACAAATCCTCATAGCGAATTTGTCAAATGCTTTGTCGATTGAATCGCAACGTTTTCTAATTAAGATTCATTTGGTCGGTCGTGGAGCGAGCTGAATGTCAATAATCCAGTTGTGGTGGTCACCGGGGGAATGGTCGCTCGGTTTGATTTAGAGACTTATAACGACAATTAATGGGCCGCCCGCCTAAAACTTATGCTCCACAAAAGATCAGGGGGCTAATTCTCGGGAATCTCGAATTCGACACATCTCGAAGGAAAAATCTCTCGTCATTTCGATCTCGACTGCTCGCGACCACTCGAGTCATGTCGAGCGAAAAAAAGCAAACATTTCGCAGAAATCTCGTGCCTTATGTCGAGGATGACTTCGTGGGAATGGGAGATGTAACATTTGCCGCATAATGATATTTTTCCTTCGAGATGTGCCGAATGCTAGCTTCGCAAGAATTAGCCCCCTGAGCTTATGTCATTTGAATAAAGCATTCGTGTAACGACTTCTATTAATACACGGATTGGATCCGGCTCTACAAAAGTAGAGTTATTTGGATCGGTCTGCTTAGATCCATTATCATGCTCTATTAGACAAGCTCTGAATAGTCTCAATCTCAATAAACGATACGTTTGTTGCTAAACTTGCACAACCGGATCCTCCCAGTGGGATGCTCGGTCAGAATACCATAGACAAAATGTCAAGGACCGCTATCAACCCGTGACGCATCGCAACATCAATTTAATTGTAATTGAGTTGTTAGCACCCTGCAAACAGACTATTGGTTGAAGAAACAATTGAACAATCTCCTAACACAATTAAGCAACATAGCGATGCTTTCCTTCCGTTGAATGCAGAATCTTACACATATGTATCCAAGTACCAAGCACCTACATACAAGCAAACGAAACGGCAGCGGATCCAAAACAATGGGAGAAAATCACACATTGTGCAAAGCCCAAATAACAACATATTGCAAGTTCGCAACACAGATTGTTACTTACAGGTAACAAACGTATAGTTAACAAAGTTAGTGCATTTGTTTGTTACACAACTTTTTTAATGTCGTTTTAAAAACAGAAAACACAGGTACCTAGGTATAAAGTGTACAGAGTACGCCGCTGTTGCGACACCCCATTATCTATGAACTCAGATAAGCGGGGCTCATACAAACGCGTTGTGGCAAATGTGCCATTTTCACTCAAAAGCTGAACATGCCGCAACGCAAGCCCTAACAAACATACCTATTTGGTAATAAATAACCATAATCTGCTGGTTCACCTTAATTACTAAATAGTCTGATACATATTGATAGAGTTAGTTACTAGACACTTACTTGGTACTGTCTACTTCAGTTTTTTTTAAAGTAAATAGGTATATAACGTAAATATGATGTTTTATTTACCGCTGTGTAGCCAGCGACATCGGTTATTGTTCATTGTGATTCAGATGATATTATTTAAATTTTGTGAACAAACGCCCTTCATGTAACCGAGTCACGCGGGAGACTGCCAAGTTCATGGCCTGTCGAGGACATTGTACCCAGACCTGATCCACGGACAGATATGGCCAGCATTTGGGTGTACAACCCCATTCGAATCTACGCATTAATCGATGTCACAGCTCAAATGTGCTCATGATGGAACCAAGTCATGTAGGTAGGTACTATTAACAGCCAATAGACGACGACGACGGTTATTTGTTAAATAACTACCTATCTAGCTAGTTTGTGAGTCTAATATTCAAAGAATGGTGACCGCGTGCAATTTTAAAGCTCTTCGTCGATTGCTTTTATGTTTTCTAGACTGTCAAGCCACGAAAATAAAAAAATCTGCATCAGCATGTAAACATACAAGAATATAAAGGTTTTTTTTAAATATTTTTTTATCACTTTGAGGTGATAGAGGCCATAAATCTATGAGGAACGACCAACTTCTGTTGCTTACATTATTGCAAATGAAGCATGTATTAGCATTAAAATGAATGGCGAGTGGAGGCAGGTCCCGCCAGGCGCCACCTGTATGATTTACTAGGGCTTGACCCCGGAAGCTCTAATACGTTTACGTATGAATGGATCAGTGGGGCAGGCGAAACAATCAGCTTTGCCTAACTCATGCAAATACAATTATATTACAATACAATGCACTAGATAGACCACCATATTATTATAATGCTAGATAGACCACCATATTATTATAATGCATGTTAAGTAACGAAATTAATTGTATAATGAAGCGTAGAGAAAAGACTTGGGTACTACCAGATTGTGTAACATGCTGGTGCAAATCATGCAGTAAAATTGTTGTTAAATTCGAAGAAGGCATTATCTAACAGGAAATGTAATGTCTGAGACGCCAATCAAGAGGTATCAATTGAAGATAATCGAGTGAAACGTTTAGGAAGGTAAGGTAGGGAACTTGCGAGTACGGGAGCGACAGATCAGTCACGATCCAGAGCACGGCGGCGCGGAGACTGGCGGTGCATTGTTACATCATGCAGACTTTCTAACTGGCAACCGTCGTCGACATGCCATAGGATTTATATCGTCATCGAGTTTAATAAGGGATTTTCTGACAGCTCATAAGTTGTGGTTCCAAATTTGTAACTAGATGTCGCTGACGAGACATGTTCTTTTTTATGCCAGTTCGCGCTCGTTGGCCTTCGTAGTATACGTCCAAACACATTTAGGTATTAGTTGTGGAGCAAAATGAAGTGTTTCCGGATTTACCGTTCACTCATACAAGAACATTAACAAAGTCGTGCACTTTTTCATGTACTGTAAAATGGAATGACAGCTACGACGATGAAAGATGAAGTCTCAGAGCAATGAAGTGAAGAAATATTTTCGCTGTAGTAAGCACTAATTTACTTTGTGATAGAAAACATGTCGTATCAACGCCATCTGTCACAGCTTTTAGAACTATTTTTTTATTTTTTATAGCTGTCAGAAAATCCCTCATTAAAGTGCTGGTCGTCGGTAGTTGAGATCGGCCGCGGCGCAGATGAATTGTGTATCGTATCACACGGCCCGAGACAATACCGTTGTGCAACACAAAACACTTTCAATTTCCGGCCTCAACTTTACGTACATACGTTGGTTAGTATTACTTTAGAAGTCCACTTTTAAGGTGTAGGTACCTAGGTACGTACAGTGAGTGGATGATCATTGTGGATCACAGTAATCCGTTTCTTAGCTCAAAAGAAGAAACAAATAGGTACGTCTCAGAATTTGGAGGCACCCTATACGAAATAGAATATCGATTCTAATAAGACTCTGATACATACATTATGCAGTAGGTGGGTCTAAAACTTATAAAGCGCGTCGAGAGTTGAGTAGGGCTCGCAACATGGATACACAATTGTTGATGACGCGCCTCAGATGGAATGTTGATGCAGAATGCATGCAGCGGCGCGCTAGATAACTGGACCGCGCCGTGCGTATAGAGAGAGGCATGCATCCGCCTCGAGAACCTCTTTCCTTCCCGCAGGGCCCGCGACGATATTTGATAAGGCACTTCAAGAAATGCGAGAATGGAGGAAGAGCGGAAAGGTAAGAAGTACAACCTACCTAATGAATGTACAAGATATAGAAAGTATTAGAAAGGAATCGACGGCGCGCGTGACCCGTAGACGGCGAGGTGAGCGGCCCGCACGCTGCGCGCAAGCTTGCAACACCACGCGGAACTGACGGCCTTCGCTCTCAACCTTTAATTACCCGGTTTTTAATTTTTCGCATACCTCGGTCTCGCGGCGGGGCGGATGCTACTGACTGGCACACTAGAACTGCGAGTGTTCAAAATGTGTCTTTTTACTTCCTAATTCGATAATCCAGCGCGATTTGCGCGTAACATTGTAGGGCCCCTTTATTTTTTCAGCACAGGACACATAACATGTATATCTTCTAAGTATGTCTGCTACTGAGGCCCAGCTGTTTCGATAATCATAATATTAGGTAGGTACGTACATAATGATTTAAGTCTCTATGTAGGTACATATTGCAATGAGTGGAAACACGACTTGATTGAACGGAACCCGGCTATGAGTAGGGATCAAAGTGCGCCCGACGAAACCGATGCTGCCGCCGCCAGCTGATGCGTAGCTCAGCTGCGAAATATATCTCATATGCGGACACACCTTTCAAGCGACCGTATCGTCAGCGGTTCGGATCAATTTTACTCTACTCGCGTCCCAGTTGTAGTTCCTTTCATCTATGTCCATACTTTAGGAATCACGTGCATACGCATGTTCATGTTATTTCGTTGTATGGATCCTTTGTTTACAAGTGTAGATTATGAACGTAATTATCAGCATTCCGCAAAGGTTATTATAAGCTTATTATGTTTACATATATTATCGAACCGGAGAGATAAAACCACGCGCTGGACACATGCCGGGTGACATTTAAGTTTTGAACTCTTTGTGGCACACGGATTCAAGTGAGGTTCATCAACAACAACGGGGTGACTCAATGTTGCATTGCATTTAAACTGACAATCACTAACAATGTTGAAATGATAAGGACCGCGCTCACTTAAGAGTATAAATATGTAAGTGGACTTCATTCTGGTATAGTCTAGCTAGAGAAGCTTGGGTATGATCTTGGATCAAGTTAATGGCAGACGCACCAGAGGAAGGGTACCAAGTTACCAACTAGTTGTCCGATACGATAAAGGCAGCGACTGGCGTAAGCATTTACCAGGTAAACCATCGGGCAGATAGTTTCTAAAAGTTTCTAATGATGAAAAAGAAGTGACACGAATATATATAGCATTTTTTTATTCGTGTCGCAGTTCGACATCATGCAGGAAACTGACCGATTCGTCGGTTACCTGTCGTTGTTTGAAAGACAGACGGATAACAACAGCCTAGTACTCAATACAGGGGCACCATTCTAGATTCCAGTGGAGCGAAGGAGACAAAACACACCAATGCGGAGAGACAAAGGCTCACTCAACTCACTACACTCCGTGAATTATTGCGGAATCAATGTAGTTTTATGTCTACAGTGCATCATGATACTTTTGCACTCGGGAACAATGAGTTTTTTTTTAAACAAGCTGCAGGCAATGACGCGTTTGTATAATCGCATTGCACATAGCATTGGTGAATACTTTTGTATTGAATTACTGAATAATTTCAAGAAAGCTGAATTTGATGCACATATTTGGCAACACGAACGAATGAAGTTAAACTATGCACAATTATTAATGTGTGTCAACGCATAAAGCAGGAGGTCAACCACTCAGACCAGACCTAACAAGAAGTATTATTTTGTTTAGACCATTATAATATTATGGTTCAGACGCAACGATACGAGATGGCAAATTCGTGGTTAACTTTATCAACGGGTACTCGTGCAAACTTTGATTTTGATAAAATAAAGTGGGCATAGCAATTCGCCGTCGTCGACGCAACGCTCTTATCGGCACCGATAATGCCTCATGTCCTGTCACAGTTCGACCTAGACTAGACAAATCAATTGAACCTGCAATAACTATGTTGTACATAGGTTCTGAGACAAGAACAAAGTTTGTTAGAATCAATAATCTAAACAACAAAACTTCCTTATCAAAAGCAAGTTTACAGCACAATCAAATTACTTTTAAAATCTATGAAATTTTAATTGGAAATGCAGTTGCAGTGACTGAGGAATACTCGGTACCTAAGCGAGAGCAATACCTACCATTGCAAGAAACTACTCTGCGGTTAAACAGTAAATTAAGTTTTTGCAAACGTTTGCATTTCGTGATTTCATTAGACAAAGCATAAAATTGCGGTGAATTGTGTTGCGCAAAGCTAAGCAATGTACAGAGCAATTACATAAGGCTTTTGTCGCTGGTGGTAGCACCGAACTGCATAAGTGTTTGGTACTTAAAAGTGCATATTTACACAAAGCAATATCTGCGAAGTCAAAAGCCATTGATCTATCAATTGATTGAAACTCATACGACTATCATGCATCAGAATTAACATTAACAAACACGAAACAAGGAAAATCCGCTACGCTGTTTGCACGAAGTGGCACACACCTAGCTGCTACTTACCTTCAAAACATAATAGCAGGCAAAATCCATTTATAAAGACTCATCCTCACACCCAAATAATTTTATTCACCAATTATATCCACAGGACGCTGAGGACCCGGTCACCCGTGGTTTCTATTAATCCCATGCCTTTAACCACTTAACATCAAGTTGAATACAGGCTCGAAAACCATAAAATGTAGGGTACAACCACTGAGATGAATAATAAAAAGTATAAATGGTTTGTGATATGATGGTATACATTGTTTATATATATGCTGACGAAAGAGAGGCGCCGTCGCGACGCACTCGCGGTCATTGTGCCCATCCGCCTGGTCGGGCCCCACAGCATCCAATGGCAAAAATAATTCACTCACAAGCCTCACCTCTCAAGCTCACACGTCAAAATAAAAGTGTCTAGGTACCCACAGGACAGCTTTAATCCCCGATTTATTATTTGGAATTAGTGTAATGTAGTTGGTCCGTAAACGAGTTGTGGTGGGTTAAGATTGGTGGGGTGGCGCGGGAGGGGGGCGCGTTCAACGAACGTCCGCGAGCCAACGCAGTCCCAAGGACGTCGCGTTCACTCACCAGTCCGCTGGCAGGCTGACTGTAATGGCTTGTATTACGGTCTTATTGTACCTAGGTACAATACATAAACTGTACTAGATTTGTAATAAATGCACGCAAAACGGCAGCAAAACTTTGCAGTTTTGGCAGCACCATTTTGCAAAAGATGCTCTTTGGGACCATGTTTCTACTTTAGTTGGCGTCTGTAAAAATAGCATCGATGATACTGGAAAATGGCGACAAAAATAAGATAATCTCGAAGGCGTCAGTAGTTAGGTCTAAGTACCTACACTTGAGCAAAGTGAACCGGATTGAAAATAAGCAAAATCAACGGAGGTCTGACTTGACTGCGTTGTAACATCAACACGGCGAGGAATGTGCCTTTATCGTTTTCCTTTACCGGAGTTACTTTTGAGGTTGTTTTTTCAAGCTGAATATGCAAAAATAACCAAAAAAACCGAGCATGAGGATAATTTTCAACGATTAGCAATTCACGTAAAAATGTAAACTGCGGAAGTTCTAGCGTTACCAAACGAAGTTCGGCGTCTTCGAGCCGGATGTTTGTGCAACTTGCACATTTTCGATGACGAAAATGAAAGTGAATGCTTCGAGCGCATGCCTCTCGAATACAAGAGCTCTATAAAGCACACGAAGAATAATAGCGATCATTAACATTCCGATCACACAACATAATTCATATTTTCTGTGTTCTCGTAATGTGCCTGACCAAGACACAGCATGATTGAAGCTCATTGAAAAGTAAATGTTTTTAAAACCACTTTAGTTCTTCTGAGCATACGCAATTTCAGGTGAACTTCTAAATTGCTCATGGCAATGGCATCGTTCTTAGGAGAAGATTTACATCTGTTTTACATTGTAGACTGTTTGGAGAAGTATGGAACGCTACTTGGCAATTCACACAAAGGCTGATGCGACAAGCACCCGCCTGTGCGACGTGATACCCCGGCCCATGACTAATTAGGTACCTAGCTGTTCCATTGTCTCATACTATAAAACAGTCGGTTCCTTTTTCCGCCTTCGGCATAATATCATACGCGTTACTATTGCCGTGAAATTCGCAAAGCGACACTGTATAGGTAATTAATGCAATCAGCGGTACGATTGATGCGTTCCGCCAACGACTAAAAGCTATAAATCCGACTAAGAAAATAAAGTTATTAACAATTTCGCCACAACCATGAGAAACTGATAGACCGCGCCCTAGACCGGTACGGCGATTGCGTGAGCGTTAACACGTGTCCGACAAACATTTTTGTGCCTCCAATACCTACTAGCCCGAGTTGAATTAGAAATGTCCTAGTAGGCACAAAGGAAATCTAATCTAACGACATCGCGGGGCGAGTCGCTCGAGGACATAGCGCCCCTCCACCTGCCGTAATTTTCTTCTTCGTCTGCAAACGAAGCGGCGCAAGAGAAATTCCTTGAGTATTCGGTTCAACGGCCGCGCTACGGCAAGCAGCGTGCACGCCGCGCGCCTGTGTGCCTCTGTGTGAGCGCGCACGCACACGGCCTCGCCCGCGCCTCTGCAAGCAAACACGCCGGAACCGTTACCCGCGCGCCCCGCACCCGCCATCTCCTCCACAGGCAAGCCCAGGGACTCCCGAGCCCAAACACCACTATCTTCCAAAAGATAGGGCTTTCCCTCTTCAGGGACGCGTCAACGTATTATGGTAATCCCTCGAAGCGAGACTTGGGATTTCCCCAAAATCAATAACAGCCTAATGGATACCTTACGAGGAAGAATTATGTAAATTGCCATCTTTGTATTTAATTAAGGTACGTACGACTGATTGGTCTAAGTGGTTGGACCAATGGGTGGATAGAGTGGGTAGGTATGGTGGATATTCTCTTTGGGGAAGTAGACGCTGTAACTTTATTATACGATGAGTCGCAGTCGGTTATTTATATATTATGCGGTCAAACTCCAAAACATAAAGATCACATTTTAAAACACACTACACGAAAAAACATGGAACTTCGACACGAGCCTTTCTACACTTCGAAAATACTTCGTTCGATACGACTTTGTATACACGACACTACTTTACAAATCATCTCCTTACAGCGATATGTTGTACGGACACAAACAGTCCACAGAAAAGACAAAACCTAACATTAAAATTACGAGAATCCCAAATAGTTTCCATTTTTTTTCTCTTATATTACAACGTTTATATTACTACATATCAGTACCGACCGACCGATTAAAGGTCGCGAAGATCGTTTTGGTCTCGCCCTCCAACCCGGATATTGTATGCCAGCGACAAAGCCGACAAATCAACGGATGGTCACCCTAACGCTTAGAGGTCCCAAATATGATGTGTGTGACGCGAAGCGGGATAAAATTACAATGAGCCAATGGATGGGCCATCTGTGTGGGACAAAGTGGAATACTCGCTATAAACTGGCAATGTCGTACATATTATGGCCCATTTCATTTTACGTACGTAAATAATATGGTTGCAGATAGGGTTTCACGCTTGGAGAACTTCGTATTTTTCAATATTTCCAGAACATACGAACCTGCTCCAGCGCGATTGTAGCAGATTTGCAAATCAAACACCGGAATCGAGAGTTCCGGAGAAGTATCAATGATACTCAATAGAGAGACCGTAAATGTGTCGCAGTGGCAGCTATACCTACCCACCTAAGTACATTTTTGTAATGTTGGGCGTCGTAAATCGTGGGTCAAAGAGCGGAAGCTGCGAGCGACGGACGCGTTTCGAAACACAGCACTATCAACCTCATTATTATATTGCTCGCTAGTACGTCCTCATACGTGTCATGTGTGTTAGTAGGTAGCTGATATTCTGTGCGTATTTAGATTACAAAAATACGTGGGCGTGAGATCGCAGACCGGCTCTACACAACACCCACCCATTTGGGGTTCCTATACATTGAAATGCATTAGGTAGGATTCAGTAGGAAGATAACGAGAAATAATCAAGATAACTTTCCCGCTTCGATAAAACATACCTACAAGAATTTAAATGATTCCATCTCATGCAGAGTGAATCATTCGTTGATATTTTTTATTACCAAGTGTACAATTTTATCGCAGTAAATTAGGGGTTGTAATAAAGCGTGGGCGATTTGACCTTTCGACAGGAGCTGCGCTATTATGTTAGCATTTTCGCGATAATAGCGAAATACCTATTGCGCGAGCAAGATCAATGTGGATGGACACCACCGGGCAGGATATCTTTGCAAAGGCCGATAGTGCAATCTGCGTAGAAGCAAGGGGCCCAGTCACACTGACATTGCACATAATCCGGCAACCCATAAGGAATGCGGTCGCCGTCAGAGATGGGCGGTGGGTATATACCCAATCTACCCATTTGGGTATTTACCGGGTACATTGGGTATATACCCGGTAAATACCCGTATGCACCCATTTGCTGGGTATATACAATTTGTGACTTAAAATTAACAACAAAGTATGCCAATCAGTTCTACACCATGTTCCCTACACAAAGTACGTCTTAGTAATTTTTCGTTGAACGCATATTTACAAAGTTATGCATGTTTTTGTGATTTATTTGTATGAAAACGATTATTCATAAGGACATTTGTATTATATTTTTATAGAATTAACAACCGGTATGTTTAAAAAGTACTTTGTCATACTTTGTGTGACTAATATAATAGTTTTTAATATGAATTTAACAATAATTATTATTGATTAGGAACCAAGTGTCAAAAATTTATATTTATATTGAAACGGTAGACAATACACTGATGAAGTCAGGTCATTTCGGTCTAATTAAAATGCGAAGACGGGTTAAGTGTTGCAAATAACAAAAAAATATAATCATAAAGTATGGTTTTATGTTTGTTCTTCGCGAAAAAAGAATAACTAAAACTTATTACATTCGTTTATTTTATTTTGCAAATGGCATTGTGCTTGAAATGCTATACGGTCAAATGTAAGCCGTCCAGCCACCTCATTATGTCCGAGTCAGCCTCATCTACACCTCCGCCTTGGATGGTGAACAGCGGGTAGTCGTAGTTGATGTGGAACATCGTCTGAACCCGTCCGCACACGCAACTCGGGTCCGACCAACAGTTACATTTTGTGTATTTAGCTCCGCACACCTTCCCCGTAAGACCCGGAATCTATTTATTTGAGTCCAGTGCCTTCAGGGAAGATGGAAACCTGGCATACGGATATCTGGCTCGGACTCGAGATGCTTGTTAGGCAGGTCCACAGATGTCCACCGATCCCGCCATTTCTCCATCAGCGTTCTGTCGTCCTGCAAGAGTTCATGGGCCTGCATGAAATGGTATGGTATCGCGAATCATTAAAAGTGAATATGGTATGGCAAGATGGTTGCAATTCTCTGATGCAATCCCGGTTCAGTCAAAATCCCATCAAAATTGAGGGTGGCTTTGACCAAGTGCTTGTATTAACTTCTAACATCGAAGCAGAATTCCAAAAGAAACTCAAAACAGTGGCGGTATTGGTGGATCTCAGCTCAGCATTTGAAACTCTCTGGAACATGTCTGGAAACAGGGACAGTCAGGGACTACCCTACGAGCTCGTAATTTTATTTTAAATGCAACGCACGTATCGTCTTTATGACGCCCTCCTTTCAAACGCCAAACTCTCAATGTCTACGTCAGTTACATACCAAAAGTCTCCGAGTGATCATTTATGTAGGCGACGACATTGCCATCACAGCACAAGCTTCGACACTGGACAAAGCGACAAAACTGGTTCAGGAATCCGTTGCAAAGTTTGAGCGCTATTTCATCGACTGGGGACTTAAACCTAACCCATGTAAAACTGTGAGCTGCTCCTTTTACCTCAACAATAGGCAAGCTAGTAAGTAAAGATGTTAAACGCAGTTTCTGCAATGAAGCACGACCCTAACCCAGGCTATCTTGGTGTAACTCTAGACAGAACTTCCACTTTTAAAGCCCCCCTCAAGAAAGTAAAGAAAATGGTATCAAACAGCTGCAACCTGATACGAAAACTGGCAGCGATAACATGGGGCTGCAAAGCGGATACACTGCGCATATCAACACTAGCCTTTGTCCATAGTGCGGCCCGAGCCAGTGTAGGCCGGCCATCATACTGACCTGGTTGACGTTGAACTGAACAGCGCCATTATTAACATATCTGGAACCGTCAGACCCACAAACACCAATTGGCTTCCCGTCATTTCCTACATATTGCCGTGACGGGTCACGTCTATGAACATAATTAATGATCAGAATGGAGTATGATAAGATCAAAAATATGCCGCACCTGCCACTAGTACCTTATCTTCAGACAACTCGCAGTTATCTTCGCCTACCATCAGAGAGATTTTTTGCCATGCCATGCAGGCCCACGAACTCTTGCAGGACGACAGAACGCTGATGGAGAAATGGCGGGATTAGTGGACATCTGTGGACCTGCCTAAAAAGCTTCTCGAGTCCGAGCCAGATATTCGTGTGCCAGGTTTCCATCTTCCCAGAAAGCACTGGACTCAAATAAATAGATTCCGGGTCTTACGGGGAAGGTGTGCGGAGCTAAATACACAAAATGTAACTGTGGGTCGGACCCGAGTTGCGTGTGTGGGCGGGTTCAGACGATGTCCCACATCAACTACGACTACCTACCCGCTGTTCGCCATCCAAGGCGGCGGTGTCGATGAGGCTGACTCGGACGTAATGAAGTGGCTGGACGACTTACATTTCACTGCATTTTGAGCACAATGCCATTTCCAAAATAAAATAAACGAATGTAATAAGTTTTAGTTATTCTTTGTTCGGGAAGAACAAACATAAAACCATACTTTATGATTATAAATTTTTGTTATTTGCAACACTTAACCCGTCTTCGCATTTTAATTAGACCGAAATGACCCGACTTCATCAGTGTATTGTTTACCGTTTCAATGTAAATATCAATTTTTGACACTTGGTTCCTAATCACTAATAATTATTGTTAAATTCATATTAAAAACTATTTTATTAGTCATACAAAGTATGACAAAGTACTTTTTAAACATACCGGTTGTTAATTCTATAAAAATATAAGACAAATGTCCTTATGAATATTCGTTTTCATACAAATAAATCACAAAAACATGCATAACTTTGTAAATATGCGTTCAACGAAAAATTACTAAGACGTACTTTGCGTAGGGAATATGGTTTAGAACTGATTGGCATACTTTGTTTTTCATTTTAATAATTTTCGTTATACTTGAAATCACAAATTGAATGTACCCAGCAAATGGGTGCATACGGGTATTTACCGGGTACATATCGGGTAAATACCCACAGGTGGGTATATACCCGGGTACGTGCCCATCTCTGGTCGCCGTCGACCGGCTGCGCACCGCCGCGCACTGACGTCTCCATGTTTTATGTGTGCTTGGTCCCATCGAACATATGGGCAGTGGGATAGGCCGGAATCTTATAAGATTCCAGCATTTACTAGACCTCAACTGCCTAACAACAAATTCGCGCAGAGCGCAGGACCAACACTAACAATTCTAGGAATTTGTTTAGATGACGTCATTGAGTGGATAAATTAAGTCTACCAAACGTAGTTTCGAGTGCAGGATGAAGTACCTACCTACTGCATCAATGACAATAGGTAATTGCACTGTTTTGAGATCGAGAACAGTAATTGTGAGTGGTGACAATGTACTAAAACGAAGCTCAAACTCTGGGGATGTAGGTAAGTAAGATCGAATTGAAGAGCCAGCAGCCACGTCGCGGATAAATCAATGTTTCGCCGGGCTAAACGTACTTGTGGCAATTTATATTTTCACTCACCTTCAATGGAAAGCACTCAGCCGCTAAAAATATCCACAATTTGTATCGCACAGATGATACGGTTATTGTCCGTATAACACAAATATTCACCACACCAAAATGACAACATTCATTCGAGAAGCCACAGATTCCTTTTGGAAAGCGCACAGCTGATTCACTCCCCCACTTGTCGAAATGCAACTTGGAAAAATGCACAGGGCGGGGTTATCAAATGTCATAAAAACGTTGCTTAGTGGTCAGCCACTTGTGTTGCTATGATTGTTGTGAGAGAACGCGACACACCGTTGCCCTATGTTCCACCGCGTAGCGGACTGCCGTGCCGAGTAGTACTGCCGAGCGAGCGGGGGCGGCGCTCCGTTGCCGACGTGGCCGAGCGCACTCGGCTCTCCCCGGCAGCGCTCGGCTGCCGACGGATCATTCCCCGACGGACGCGCGCCTAGCGACGTGCGTCCGTCTCGCCCGCTATCCGGCTCGCAGGACCTTCGATAACGTCCCTTTCGTAAATATTTGGATTACGTATGTGCGACGACGATCCTACTCCAATACGTATAATAGACGACTCCATAGGTAGGTACTTACTACCTATTCAAAAGTCAAAACGAAATGGATCGTTTATAATTTGAAAGAAAACTACATTGAAACTCAAAGAGCCTCAGATTGTGCTCTATTGCTTTTCAAAAACTTGGAAGAGAATCACTCGCAGAAGTAACTCTACAACGATTACGTAGCCGGATAAAAATCTCGGCAAACTTAGTGTCGATTGCAACATAGCCGCATAGGGACTACAAAGCAGTTCCTGCTATATCAAACAATTATTGCACTTTCTTTCCCATTGTTAGCGTGATGAAATCAGTTTTACTATCTCTGGCGCTCGAGTGAGATTGGCGAGGCGGAGGGGATGCGATGTATGTGCTTGTTAACTATTCTCACTTAATAAAACAAACAGAAGGACATCGGCGTTTCATTTACCCTTTGAAAGGCAGAGTCCGGTCCGGGAGTGGAAAAAATAGTTGGAGATTATATGCCTCCTACGGACAAAACGCAAAAACGCAAGTAGAATCTATCGAAATCCCACCCAAAATAGATACCGAACAAAACGGGCTAAAATGACCATCCTTGTTCCCGGGCACTATTTTATTTACGTGTCCAGAGGAAGCTCTCACCAAAATCTTAAATCTGCCATCGCAAAAAATGTGGCAAGTCTTCTTGTAAGCTTCTCGCTTCGGTTTTGCAGCTTATGTTTTGCGATCTAATTTCAGCTTAAACGGTAGCGTTTAAGCGTTTAGCAAGTTAGAGCTAAAATGGCTGAAAACTCATTTGCACGTCAGATATAGGTAGTTCAGATAGTCGTCCAGTCTGGCTAACGCTATTGCACGTCGTTTTTCCATGCGTTGTATGTAACATTTGGGATATCACCATTTTAGGTTCGAAATAGTGCTCGATAGGAATAATATTCGTTGGAAAATATTGCCCCTAAATGGGTGGTGTCATCACGTAATTGTTCGAGACTGATACTCGTGTTGTTTCTGTATTAATCTGTTGTATCGAGCACTTTGCGCTGTGCCGGTACTTTCACCTATGCAGGTACTATGCACAGTGCACATGCGACGGCCATCTACCGACACAGCCACGCGTGCAGCGGTGACAACGTTTCACAGAAAGTTTTACGACATTCGTCTTATTAGCCACCCGTTTAGAGTTGGCGCACGAATAGGCGGTTTCATTCTTTAGCTGATTGAACATTATAGTAGATATATGTATATCTACTATTTAAAAAAATAAACCAACTTATAGGTTACCCTAACTAGATGGTTTGGGGTAGCCCCACAGAACTTTTCTGTTCTGGGCGCAGCCCACACTTTCAGCCTGTAATCTATAAAGGCCGAAATTAAAAGAGAAAGGAAGACAATTTTAACCATCTAAAAGTATAAAATAACGCATAAAGTAGGTATGTTTCATTTATTTTATACAATAGGACATGGTTCAATTCCAGTTGCTGCAATTAGCAGTTTATAAGTCGGCTCTCTTGAACATACAAAATGTTATATTAAATAAAATATTAATACTTATAAATAACGTAGGGACCTAAAATGTTATAGGAAGTGAACAGTTTAACAAAATCAATCCGTTGTTTAACTAATAATAACAATACAAGTACCTACTCACCACGTCTTCTTAGTAAATTGTCAATGTTCTTACTTGCAGTTCACTCAAATCAGTCACACACATCACATGTTCAAAATAACATTTTGTCAGACCTATATTTACACTAGCCGGCTCGAAGGACCAACTTAAAGCCATGGATGCCACGCAGGGTCCATACGGCAGAGGTTATCGAGGCTATTAGCTGCTGCGACCAAGGTGGACACTTTGCTATCGGGTCCGTCGAACTGGGCTAAGTTATTCAGCCTATTCATGATAACTGTGACAGCCTTGGTGACCATGGTGATGATGGTTTCGTTGTCCATCTCCATGGGTTTGCTTTCCGCCGAGGTGCCAGCGGTGGGCATGCCCGGTTTGTCCTCCAGTCGCTTCCGGTATCCGGTAACCATCTCATCGCGAAGAATCGTCCGCAAGATCGACTGAATCTGTGGACGTTCACTCTTCGTTAATACTGCACACAGGTAGTGCACATATTGCGTGCACAGAAATATAACACTTCATAATTTTGTACTTCATTAGCGACTACTTTGTGCTTAGCGCATGTAGAAGTGCCGTAAATTATTGAATAAGTAAACAATTTTAAATTGACTTTAATTCGAATAATAATACCTACTCGTAGCGGTTTTTTACAATACACTTGACAGTGTATTATTATGATTGAAGCAATTCCCCAAATGGGGGCATTGGCCTACCTTAGAGTCCATAAGACGGAAGCTATAGAGTGAACAGTCAGCGACACCCCTTTTTTAACTCCCGATCCAAAAAGAGTGATGTCATAAGTTTGTTTGTGGCACCATAGCTCTTAAACGGGTGAATCGATTTGGAAGCAAACGTTTCCTCACGATTGGTATTTCTAGTAAAACAGCAGAAAATTTAAGTAATTTTAAAATAATCTAACGTTTTAGGTACATCTACAATTCTACAGGGTGCACTCTAAGTCGATAGCATTCATACATTTGGCGCAGTACTGAGTCGACCTTTTGTATGGAACAGCTGATATTTTTTTCGCTCCATTTTTGTCGCCACCTAGTACAAGTTGTTTGTATTGATCAGTAGACAGCCTACTTAAAGTTCCGCTATCGACTTAGAGTGCACCCTGTACATAGTTGCTATCGCTGACTGTTCAACTCTCTATAAGCAAGCTATTGATCCAAGACCAACATAGCAGAACCAGGAATCTGATAAATGTCACCGACACTACAAGAAGAATCAGACCCTTACCTTGAAGTTGGGCGTTACGAGGCAACGAGCGACGGAGATGGCGGAGGCGGTGAGCGGACCGGAGATCCCCACCGGAGTCAGCAGCTCCGATATGTTGGGCGTCAGTCTGAACGGCACCGGACGGTTCCCGTCGAGCTCACCTGCGCAGGAGTTCGATTGTCAATGATATTGGAGGCGGATAAAGACGCTTTTTCACGGTCTTGTGCGTTCGGACCGAGACCGCTCGTTCGTTTTAGTCAACTTAAGGCTGAAAGATAGCAGTGTGGCGGGAAATTCAAAATTTTCACAGTTTTTTACATTTTGTAGCTAAACTGAGCTATTTTTGTTCAGCGATTTTTCGTTCGCGGCAATAACATAGTATTATTTTCATTATTGTAAACAACAGAACAACAATAATTCAGCCGATTATGTGTTCTGGTCTACGACAAGTTTTTTGGGCAGTGCCACTGATTCGTAGACCAGAACACATAATCGGCTGAATTATTTTTGTTCTGTTGTTTACAATAATGAAAATAATACTATGTTATTGCCGCGAACGAAAAATCGCTGAACAAAAATAGCTCAGTTTAGCTACAAAATGTAAAAAACTGTGAAAATTTTGAATTTCCCGCCACGTTGCTAACGTCCCACCTTAAATGTACGCGGCCGTACGTTGGACGTTTTCATCCGAGTGCACTAAAAAAAATGGCCCATGTAAACAATCCGGTTAGCATATTAGTATACTTGATCCGAGCGCAATAAGACCGTGAAAACGCGTCTTAAATAAGGTCTCAGTCGCATCACTAACGTACTCAGCTGATGTTTCATTCTCATTATTTCGGTGTTATTAATTAATCATGGTGCGATCGATGGACCAATCATATTGTACTCATATTACATAAGAGCCTTCATAAGTAATATAACAAGAATATAATTCATGGAATTGGGGAAGAAAAAAACTTCCATCGTGTAACTTTCGTACCGAATTAGTTAAACCCACATCTTTGGTAAATAAGAGCAGCTTTGTTAATAATAACTGAATCAAGATGTTGTACATTGAACCTTCTAGACAGAACCACCGGTTAGTAATGTTAAGTATTAGTGATATGACCGGGACCAAGATTGTAATGTATTAAAATAGATAGATACAAATAGAAACAAAAGACCGGACTTAACCCGTATGAGAACAAAAACAAACGACCACAGTTCAACGTGCAAAGCGGTTAGTAAAAAAGCGGAGCAAGAAACGCCAAAAACAGTTAGCTCATCGGCAAAAAATTTCAAAGCAAAGGCAGAGAGAGAAGTAGCGCAAAAAACAACAAGCGAAAAAAACGCAACGCATTGTCAACACAAAAGCGGTCGTTACTGAACAAACACGTCCATTGGTCGCACATACCTGTCGTGTCGTCCACGTCGAATTTGAAGTACGAGACATTCAACAACCCCGAGTCTTGATGTACGTAGAGCATGTCGGGGTTGAGTCTCGTCAGGTGGAGAACGTACTCCGCGAAGCTGGCTAATGACAGTTGTAGGGTCAGCATCTTTCTGAAGGTCCAGTAGTCAGTGGGGGCGGCGAAGGTGGCCGCCGTCCACTCTCTGAGCATTCCCTTGGGGACCATGGTGGCTTGGACCTCGCGGAGTATGTCGCGCAGCACTTGGTGCGAGGCCTGGGAGCCGCGAGCTTGTACGGCGGCGAGACGCTCGTAGTAGCGTGCCACGGGCGCGTCGTACTCCACACCCCTGGGTGGAAGTTAATGCATTGTCATTTAATCTTTCTACTCCACATACCCCCTCATGCTCCGGGATAAACAGAGATATCAATCACTAACGAACTCTACTTCTGTTTTTTTTTTGTTCATATTCATAGTTTTCTATGATCTTCGCAGGTTTTGAATTTGACTAACATTGGATTTGATTGATTGATGATTGATTGATTGATTGATTGATTGATTAATTGATTGATTGATTGATTGATTTTTTGATTAATTGATTGATTGATTGATTCATTCATTTTTAGTAAAACTACTAGCAACAGTATTTTTTTTATTCCATCACGGTATGTTCTAACTACGATTAGAATGATACATGCAATCAAAGAATGATACAAACTCTTACCCAAACTTCACGTGCGCAGAATGCGCACATAAAAAAGTTATATGAGAGATACCTTGCAAAGTCAGTAGTGCCGAGAATAGGTAGTCGAAAAAACCTAGAACACAGCAAAGAAACAGAGTAGAAAACAAGTTCAACCATTACCTGTTAGCACACTCGGTGCGGTAAATATCCAGCAATGATATAGAGCTCGGATTGTCCTCCACGAGGCGCATTTGCGGCGACACAGACACAACTCGCGGTACAGTGAAGTGCAAGAACCTTCTCGAAGTCTCCTTCTGCTTGCCGAGATAGTGGTTTAGCATCCTTAGTAACTGGAGCACTCGCTCCTCCCTCCGCGCATCGCCTAGGCCCGAATCGTTCACCACAAGGTACGGGTAGATTTTGCCGTTGTGTCCGCGAATGTACAGTCTTCTAGCTGACGTGTTGTGCTTCTGTACTATTTCTACGCGCGGCATGAAGCGGGCGATGCGGACGTGGTAGTGCGTGTGCTTCGGAAGGAGGAACTCGCCCGGCAGTTCCACCTCGGCCGTCTTCAGGCTGAAGTTCGAGAGGAAGCGGCACTTCTCCTCGATGAGGAATGATCTATGGATGAGATGTAAAGCAATGTTATTTGTTACTGGAAAAAGATTCTGTGCAATGTCTATTTTCGGTAGTTGCAGAATAGGACTGGGGCGGTAACTAACTGTGAGTCCTTATTCTTGTGGAATACCGTCTCCGACGAGGCTGAGGCTCGCCCTCTCTGACTCTCTACAGCTGTGCTCTATAGAGTGTAGCTGGCAGCATTTCGGATATGACACCCAGCTAAATCAAGGTGGCATGCTGCTAAGACCGTGAAGTATGACGAAGATGTTGACGCTTTTGATACGAGAGAGGAAACAAATCTTTGATTAGATAACATCGCACTCATTTGGGAGAGAACGGGGAGGACAAGGGAATAAAGAGACTTATTCATCTTCTTCTTGTAGTGCCGTCTCCTAGCGGAGGTAGGCAAACATCTTGGCTATTTCTTCATTTGAGGCTGCCAAACGGAACAAGGAGCTCGTGGATACCCAATAGTTGGCATCATTAATTAGCTGAATAGAAAGATACTCACTTGGGCAAAATCTTGGTCTTGGCCTCCAATATCTTGACCCACTTGCGCAGCTTCTGTATGAGGTTCTGCAGCTTCATCGCGTTGGGCTGCGTGAAGTCGAAGTCTGCGGTGAACTGGCCCTTCATCTTCTGGAACACCGGGTCCTGCACCGTCGCCTGCGCTCGCCGCGCGAGGCTCTCCGACGCGGCTGAAGACAAAGCGCCACTTACACTACTTGACACATTCTCTGTAGACATAGAAAGGGGGAGTAGGGCGTTTAGAGGAGGCGGTCGCTGGGGCAGCGTGGCGTCAAAGTTTTCATCTATTGTGAAGGGTGAGATGCGGCTGAAGATAAAGCGCCACTAACACTACTTGAAACATTCTCTGTAGACATAGAAAGGGGGAGTAGGGCGTTTAGAGGAGGCGGTCGCTGGGGCAGCGTGGCGTCAAAGTTTTCATCTATTGTGAAGGGTGAGATGCGGCTGAAGATAAAGCGCCACTTACACTACTTGAAACATTCTCTGTATACATATAAAGGGGGAGTAGGGCGTTTAGAGGAGGCGGTCGCTGGGGCAGCGTGGCGTCAAAGTTTTCATCTATTGTGAAGGGTGAGATGCGGCTGAAGATAAAGCGCCACTTACACTACTTGAAACATTCTCTGTATACATATAAAGGGGGAGTAGGGCGTTTAGAGGAGGCGATCGCTGGGGCAGCGTGGCGTCAAAGTTTTCATCTATTGTGAAGGGTGAGATGCGGCTGAAGATAAAGCGCCACTAACACTACTTGAAACATTCTCTGTAGACATAGAAAGGGGGAGTAGGGCGTTTAGAGGAGGCGGTCGCTGGAGCAGCGTGGCGGTAAAGTTTTCTGGTGTACTATGAAGTCTTCATCTATTGTGAAAGGTGAGATCCGGCTGAAGATAAAGCGCCACTAACAATACTTGAAACATTCTCTGTAGACATAGAAAGGGGGAGTAGGGTGTTTAGAGGAGGCGGTCGCTGGAGCAGCGTGGCGGTAAAGTTTTCTGGTGTACTATGAAGTCTTCATCTATTGTAAAAGGTGAGATGCGGCTGATCTCTTACGGAACTTTCGGTGTGCGAGTCCAACTCGCACTTGGCCGGTTTTTTTATTTATCGTTCCTGCAATAAGGGGTACGCGAGTTTGAGGTCTTTCTTGAAGTAGTACGTAGAAAAAAACTAATTGGGAACCAATGAGGTAGAGGAATGACAAACTGAAAGGAAATGAAGGCGCACAGCGAAATTACATGAGTAATTTACTAAGTCGCTGATAAGGCGGCAAGAAATTGTAGAGAACAGCTCACTCAGGCTATTGACTCACTGATTTCGATCCCGATTCCGAAGTACACAAGTTTCTTGACGGAGTTGAGCGTATGGGGTGTTTGTTTGTGTAGATGACAAATGCTTCAAAGCGAAGTGCTAAAGAGAAAAGGTTCCCTTATCCAACAGTATGTTGACTCACTGATTCCGATACCTATCCCGAAGGTGGAGACTTGTGTCTTGACGAAATTGAGCGTGTGCGGCGTGAGCGTGGGGCGTCAGCGACGGCGACCCGGTGCTCGAAGGCGATTGTCGGCTTTTATCCAGGTGTATTATATGACTCACTGATTCCGATGCCGATCCCGAAGGTGGAGACTAGTTTCTTGACGAAGTTGAGCGTGTGCGGCGTGAGCGTGGGGCGTCAGCGACGGCGACCCGGTGCTCGAAGGCGATTGTCGGCTTTTATCCAGCTGTATTATATGACTCACTGATTCCGATGCCGATCCCGAAGGTGGTCACTAGTTTCTTGACGAAGTCGAGCGTTTGCGGCGTGAGCGTGGGGGCATCAGCGACGGCGGCGGCCCGGTGCTCGAAAGCGATGGCGTGACACTTGTCGGCTATTATCCAGCTGTATTATATGACTCACTGATTCCTATACCGATCCCGAAGGTGGAGACTAGTATCTTGACGAAGTTGAGCGTGAGCGTGGCGTCTATTTTCAAGCTGTATTGTATGACTCACCGTGAGGAAATCTGCGGCTTAGTTGGCTCCACACGTATCGGCGTGTCTTTCCTGTGGGCTAGGCCGACTAAGCTGTCAGGATGGAATATGTGCTGGGCAAGCCTACTCCATCTAAAAACAATGTCCCAGGCACTGCCTCGCCGAGTGGTCTCTACACCCATCTAGTGTAAGGTGACACTGGACGCTGTATAAATAATCTCATTGAACGAGCGAGCGAAGTTCTCCGAGTCTACTTAAACAATCCGGCGTTTGTATGTATGTATGTATGTTTGTATGTATGAATGTTCGTTCCACGATAACTTGAGTAAAATTAGTCGGATCGTCATGAAATTTGGTAGGCGGGTAAATGAGGCAAAGATAATTTTTAAGTTCGAACATAAGCCAAATCGGTCGTGGGGTTGCTGAGATATGGGGTCGCTAGTTCATAGTTTGGGGCGAATCACTAGTTGCGCAGCTGCAAAGGCCATAGTTTCTATATGACTCACTGATTCCGATGCCGATCCCGAAGGTGGAGACAAGTTTCTTGACGAAGTTGAGCGTGTGCGGCGTGAGCGTGGCGTCGGCGACGGCGGCGCGGTGCTCGAAGGCGATGGCGTGACACTTGGCGAGTCCGGCGCGCAGCTGCCGCAACACCTCCTCGTACCAGTTCTCGCGGAACCACACCATCTGAAGGAGGAAACATAACAATAAGGGCGCGTGTCCACGAGACGGTTTCTACCCGGCACGGCGCCGGCCCAGAGCCAGTTATACAGGGTGTTGTTTTGTAAAGTTACACCCGGCTCAGGGGTGATTATTTACACGAAACTGAAGCCAGAAAAAAAAAATATATAAAAAAAAATATGTCAGTGAAAAAAACCAATTAAATTGTGGCCGCCCGTACTATTACACTAACGCTAGCGGCGAGTCGGGCGCAACATCGCGCGCGCACTTTGAGAAAGCGGGGGTGTCCGCACGTCGCGGTTATTATAGAACAACTTGAACAAGGTGATTAATGCATCAAAAATTTTTTTGGAAAAAAAAGTACTTGTTTTTAGTTTCAAGCGTTGCTCAAACTATCGTCCCTGACTCGGGTGTTACTGACCAAAACAACACCCTGTATATGAAGCTCCATACAAGTCTGTATACGGCGCCGTACCGGGTAGAAACCGTGCTCGTCGACACGCGCCCTAACAAGTAACATCTAAGGTAACTAGCACCGGCCCGGCGCCGTGCCGGATAGAAACCGTGCTCGTAGACACACGCCCTAAAGTATGTTAGTTGATAGATCGTCGCATTCGGTACATTGGAATGGGGACATTGCTAACGACAATCAGCTTTCATCAATCAACAATGACGCAGTCCTATAAGGCCAAAGTATAGTTCTCGCCAAACATCTAGTCCGCTCTGAGGTTGGCGCGCTATTGCGCAGGTTTTCAATGTGCCAACTTCGGAGCGGGCTAGATATTTGGCGAGAACTATACTTTGGCCATATAGGACTCTGCGTCATTGCTGATTGCTGAAAACTGATTGTCGTTAGCAATGTTCCCATTCCAATGTCGGCAAGCCAAAAGACCTCGCGATACAAAGCTACCTATTACGGTTCCAAAGATACAACCCTTTAAAGGTAGGGCAGACGGAACGACAATGGGATCCCCAATCTTCGGGTTCGAAACCCTAAAAACGAAACCACTAAATTCCAAGGCGTGGTGGATGTGCCCACTGACAGAAATTAATGGTTACGATGGAGAAGAACGTCCCAAAAGTTGTAAACTGGTAGACCATGGATCTTTAGAAAAGACTCCGATCACAAAGAAGTAAATAGAAGAATCTAGAGCGTCTTCTAAAGTCTAATTCTTCATTCAAGATAGTACACTGACGTTTACGGTGTGACCAGTCTCTGCTGAAAAATAAATAGTGTGGTGACAAAAAGTTTGACATGAATCGAATTGCGTAATCGATATAATCGATTTATAGGCCGATTAATGAAAAGCTTATTATATGAAATTAACTAAAAACTTATTAATTAGTAATGAGAAAGTGTGATTTGGTCCACTTTTTTTGAGGAGTGTTAAATGCGTTAAAAATTGTGTTTTTTAAATGATTTATGGAAATATTGCGTTCCGTACGTTTTTTTTCCGTCCGGAATTGCTGACGCACGGGCTACCATGCGGAATTTCGTATTTCGCTTTTTTTTTGTGACTGTGCTGAATCGCACAACGAGTGGAATGCATCACTGTTACAATAAATATGGCAACATTATTTTGCAAAGTGACAGATAGCATCTGTCAGTTTACTATCCTGAATAAAGAATTAGACTTTAGATCTTCCAGCAAGAGTAAGAGCGTCGTCCGATTCTGTAAGTCGCAAAGTCTTTGGAAGCGGCCACCTGAAGGGAAGGTAGATACCAGGAGACCGCGGGGTATAGTGTCCATATAGGGTAGAGTGTTGACTCCCAGAGCTCCTAAGTACCAAGGAGATTTATCATCATTAGAAGTCAAAAAGTTCTAGATGCGAGTCTTTACATTTAAAATTCTAAGATACTTTATGTGGTTCCACTGAACAAGTTCTGTCTCTAGCTCTGTTTGAACAGCTAAACGGTCCAGGGTAGTATTGAGGGTACCTGGTCGACGACCCCCTCTAGGGACGAGAGCACGGTGGGGTGTATCTCTCTCTGCAGCTGCATGATCTTGGAGCAGCGCCACATGGGCAGCGTGGCCTTGATCGAGCCGGTCTCGCCGCCCGCGCCGCTGCTCGACGACGATGCCATCTCGCCGACCTTGGTGACGCCCTGGGGAAAGACAGTACAATGTCTTATAGAAGTTCACTTCTTCTTTTCTTGGCGATACATTTTTATTGAACGAGCGAGCGAAGCGAGAAAAGTTCTCCGAGTCTACTGGAACATTCCGGCGCTTGTATGTATGAATATTCGTTCGACGTTAACTTGAGTAAATAAAGTCGGATCGTCACGAAGTTTGGTAGGCGAGTAAATTATTTTAAAAGAATTTTTAAGTTCGAACATGAGCCAAATCGGTCGAGAGGTTGCCGAGATATCAGGTCGCGAGTTCACAGTTCGGGGCGAACCACTAGTAAATTTTAGTTTTAGTTAGAACCTAGCTCGCATCAATACAACAACATTGATTGGTGCAACATCCCTCCAACAAGAACAAGTGCCAGTCAGCAACGTTAACACTAACTGTATGGGGTAGCAACAACTTTGAGCCCCTAGAGTGTCGGTGGTTCTACGCTAGATTGTTTGCCACTTCGACGGCACTTTCTGTCACCTTCCACAGAGGAGCAGGTGTTCGGGCAGATGTGGCATGGTCTGGTGAGGAGGGGCGAGTCTCAGCTATCATGCCAGAAGTTCAGTTATTTTTGTGGCACGACACGCATGACAACGATTAGGCCTGGTACTGGTAGCACGCATATATCATCTACCATCTAGCAGCGGTATAAAAACTTTTATCGATGCGTCGTACAGCATATTTTGGTGCAAGTGCGTACGTAAGTCTTCGTCTACCGATGTCATAGACAAACCGGTTACACACGCCGCTATAAAACCAAACCAAGAGGCAAAATGCAGCGACAAACCGGTTGAGATGGAAAAAATAATGAGGCATACCATACGTCGAGCAATGGACAGATAAATGCTGAAGATGAAGAATAATTAAATCAGTAATGTTACCGCAGAAGTGGTGGGCAAATGCGCGGCCAAGTGCTCAGCGCTTTTGTATCGCTCGCGCTGCTCGATCTTCAGTGTCAAATACAGCGTGCGGATGGGGAAGTACACAGCTTGAGGGTAGAGACGGCCCACCTGTGAACATAGTATGATGTAGGGAAGATATTGGATGAAAGTTCAGACACTGAAAACATAATTAATCGGAAGTACACCACTTGAGGATGTAGGAGCCATTTGGTACCTACTGCACGAAGTTGTTGAGCTACTGTTTTTTTTTTATTTCGGGCAAAATATAGGAATAGAGCTATAACTCGGCCGCATCCTTGAAATAATTGCATACGCCCACTCGTGTCCGCTCGGTCGTAAAGTTACCTCCCTGCATTTCGATACGTATAGAGATTCGAGGAGCGTAGGTATATGAAGCGTATTTGAACACCAACAATATTTGAACGCCAGGCCTAGTGTGGAGACCACCTACCAACTTAGTATAGACTTCTTTGTAAAAGAGCATTGTTGTAGCTTTTCATTATTTTCTTTGTTTAAAATATTTTATCCGGCACCCACAACACAGGCCATGCCTAAGTGTGGGCACCAATGTATCTTCAATATGTTACTTCACTATTTTTAAATAAAGACCTTTTTCATTTTTCACTTACATGGCTCAGCAGGTTGAGTATGACGTTTCCATCGTACTGCACGAGGCAAGCCAGCAGCTGCGGTATCCATGGCAACCACTGCACCGGCGGCACGCCCACGCTGTATTTGTCCAAAGCCTCCGCCAAACTGTTCTTCTCATCGTCGTAACTTAGCATCCATAGGACCTGGCCGATGTAATGAGAAAAGAGTTATTGTTAGGAACTTAGGAAGCAATAGAGTCGTTTTCACAGGATAACAAGTCTGAGCGGGCCACTATTTGGCCTTTGGAAAACGCCCTTATGCACACGCCGGCGATCGCACACAACAAACACGCGATCAGATATGCAGATTAAAATAGTTTTTGGTTTGTGCAGACTGCTGTTTGATGTTTTTTTTTTGGGCAACAAGCGTCATCATCATCAACACACACACTCTGTTTTGTCGAAATCGCAAATTTTCCGGCACCCGTAATATTTTTGCAATCCAATGACTTTCTTTTCTGGTCCTTTTTTCTGTAGCTATTACGGGTAATGGTGCTGCCCTTGTAACCTACCTCAAAACTGTATTAAGGTAAGATGGAATGACGTCATAATAAAATTCAATCCAGCCGGGCGCGTTTTTAGAACGTGTGTACTAAAACGGCTATAACTTCGTCATTTCTTATCCGATTTCAATATTTTTTTAACAGAAAATATTATTTTTGATATCTCTAATATACTACATACTTATACTACTACATACTCTATTATATGTCTCTATTATACTAGGTTCAAAATGCGAATGATTCGGGTCGCTGAGCCAACAAGATCGATTGATTGATCTACCTTAGCGCAGTATTTCCGTGACTTCGACTCGTTCTGGTGGCGGCAGGCGTGCAGGAAGCAAGTCATGGCCGAGACCCCCACGGACGTCTGCCGAGGGTCCCTGATGAAGATCTGCTCCAGGTAGTCGCCCCACAGCGCCCATGCCTTCACCAATGTGTCGTGGAGTTGCACCGCCGCCGCGAATGACTTGTTCGCGTCCTCCGAACGACCCAACTGGGCAAGTAGCAGGCCTGTAGGGAAATAAATTAATAAGATTTTTAGAAGGTTAAAAAATTTGCAACCTCTTGCATACCGTGCAGGCGCCCTACCAATTGAGCTATCTTTATAAATGTTCCCACCACGGCGTTAGTAGTTATAAGAAAATTCTATGTAAATACCTGATTTTCTTGATGTACAATAAAGTGTATTCTATCTATCTATCTATCTAGAAAATACAAAAAGTAAATTAATAGGGTTGTTAAGGCGCTGTACATAGTGAATAGCCCGCGCGCCAAGAAAAATGCACAAAATCGAGTCCTGTATCAAATACACTAAAAAAATCGAATATTTTCACATATCAAACCCTAGAATTAGGTGAGACCTATCTAAAACAGCCAGTTTCGTGTTGACATTCATATACGTTTTGAAGATATTTTTGATGAATAAAAATAGGCGGCGCACTTTTTTTCAAACAAAATATCTTGCAATCTGTTTTGGATATCAACACAAAACTGGCTGTTTTAGATAGCTCTCACCTAATTCTAGGGTTTGATATGTGAACATTTTCGATTTTTTTAGTGTATTTAATACAGGACTCGATTTTGTGCATTTTTCTTGGCGCGCGGGCTATTCACTATGTACAGCGTCTTAAAGGATCTACTACATCAAAATAATGTCAGGCACTGCACCCATCGAGCGTGAGCGACGGCGCCTCTGAAAGCTCTATAAATCATCTCATTACGCAAAGGACTAAGTTTAAAAGAATGTATGAGGATCCATCAGGATTTATGTTTTAACGAGACAAGACTTGTACCAGGGTCAAGCGAATCAAGACTTGTCACTCAGTCAGAAGTTGTCAATCAGTTTTCATTGCAAGCCCTTGAAAATATTAGCATTTTTATAAGTCGAAAGCAAAGACAGCGATCACAGACTTTTATCATGTCTGTGACAGCGATATATCAATATTTGGTCGAACTAACAAAATTGGTCGAACTGTCAAAATTGGTCGAACTGACAAAATTGGTCGAACTGACAAGTTTTTACGCAATAAAAACTTACAAAATTGTACTACTTTCATCATGTACTGTTACAGAAAGTGGCAGTGTTCTCCGTTATCTGCGCAAGTATTTATATGGAAAAGAGGTAGAAAGTACCTTTGAAGGTATAAAACTCGGCCGTCATTTCCTTAGTGAAATACTTGAAGTTGGTCGTTTCTATCATATCCAGTCCCTCCTGGAGCTCATCCTTGCCCTCGGTCCAGGACATCTGGATGTGGCACTTGACCTGCTGCCGGATCTTCTGAAAGCAGTCCACGATAGGGACGCTTGGTATGGTGTAGATCCGGTGCAGGGAGTCCACGCAGACGCCTGACAGGTTGTGCTTTCGCGCTATCTTCGCGAAGTGGATTATTGCCTGGAAATAAATATAATATGTGTTACAAAACATCCTAACTCTTTTTTTAGGGTATATACCTATCGGTCAACAGGATGTCAATTCCGTAAAAAAAACGTTGAAAAAATCAATTTTTGAACGAGGGAGCGAAGCGATCGAAGTTCTCCGAGCCTACTGGAACAATCAGGCGTTTGTATGTATGTATGTTTGTATGAATGAATGTTCGTTCGACGATAACTTGAGTTTTAGTCGGATCGTTTAATTAAAAGTAAATTAAAAATTAAAAGAATTTTTAAGTTCGAACATGAGCCAAATCGATCAAGGGGTTGCCGAGATATGAGGTTGTACAGTTTATATGCAAAGCGCGTGTGCGCCTGCGCGAATGGCGATAGCAAAGTTACACATCTTTAACTGGGTTCGCGAGTTCACAGTTCGGGGCGAACAACTATTTATTTCATAACAGCAGCATAAGAGCTATGTTTGACACGCTGTCACGTTTGACAGTACACTTTTGACTGATAAATATTTAGAGACCTTTGCAGCCTTTGCAAACCTATAGTCTGATTTTTTATCCCGTAGAATCCTGACATTTCATAAGTGTTGCTACTAGAAAAGCACTCTACCGAAAAAGGGAAAAATTTGACCCATTTGAGGACAATAAAAAATAAAATGCTACCTAGATATTTTTTATAGTTTACCTAGAAAAAGATAAAACTTAATATTTACTTACTCAAGTGAACTAATACAAAAGTACAAAATAGTTCAATATCACGAACAATATATCGAATACATTTTAATTACTTTATTTCAATCTTTAGCTGGAAACACTCCCATACGAATTCAGGTTTATTAAACCTTTTAAAAAATAAAGTATGCTGTCACGCCGCGTCTGTCACATTGATTGATTTTCATTAGTGTGATAGTGATATTAGTATTAATGATGATTAGAGATTTTAATAAAATAATGTTTTATTTCCTTGTACTTTTTTACTTTTTGTGATGAAAAGGGACGTAGATGTTCATACTCGTATTGAAATTGAAAAATGTGCCCGGCCAAAAATGTTTGTAATCTCTGACATGTCAAAAAATGGCAGCTGACAGAATTCTACTGAATTAAAAATCAGACTTTAAGAAAACATTATCAATGTACATGTTAAACTGTTTGATTTCACATGCTTGACCTTTAGTAGGCGCCGTCGGCCAGCCAATAGTTGGTAAGTACTGTATCATGCGCATGTATCAGCTGGTAAACCCTCACCTGCGCACTGGCATGCACCCCGAGCATGGAGTGGTTGGAGGCGTGCTCGGTCTGCGAGTCGTAGTGCGAGGCGATGAACTGATAGTGGTGCTGGCGCCACGTGAAGATGGCGCCCCAGTGCGACAGCGGGTCCGCCACCACGGGCAGCCGGTTGCGCCACGTCTTCACTATCGCCTTCATGTCGTGGAGGGATGTGGGCCGGCTGTGGAGGAGGCCCTGGAGAAATGACAAGAGATGTGAGTATAGAATCGAAGGCGGTGATCTGCACTGTGAAATATGGAATGAAAGAAAGAAAGAAAGAAAAAAATAACATTTATTAACGACACAATACTCAAAACGTAACATTGAAACAACAATAAATCCAAAACATAAAATCAAAACGACTAAAACTAGACAAGACACATACATTGGAGATGTGCGTGCGCCACCACTCTTGGCAGTCGGCGCCACTCTCGCAGACACTGCGCCACTGTCGCCAAGCGAGTCTCTACCTACAGCAATGGACTTACAGTATGTATCTGCGCGGCTTCACTCAGCTCCATGAGCTGCTGGGCGGCCCTTAGTAGCGGGAGATGCGCGTGCGCCACTACTCTTGGCAGTCGGCGCCACTCTCGCAGACACAGCGCCGCTCTGTCGCCATGCAAGTCTGTACTGGGTGGCGCAAAAGTACTGGCACTAAAGAAAATACTTTTATTTTTTTTATATGACATTTTCTGTCATTCTATTGTTGAAAATTGTGTAGTGAACAAATGTAAAATACACTGAAAATAAACATGGACCGTTTTACTCCCCAAGAACGTGGAATAATTGTGTCAATGTTCTTACGGAATAATTCATCAGTGATAAGAACACAACGTGAATTTCGTTTTGGCGATTTGCCTTGGCCTGCAAGATCACCCGATCTGACCAGTCCAGACTTCTTTCTTTGGGGTTTTTTGAAATCTCGGGTGTATGTGAACAAGCCACAGACTCTCGCAGCTCTAAAAGAAAACATTCGTCAAGAAATAACGAACATATCGCAGGAAGTGTTACGGCAAGTTATGCAAAATGTCATAAATAGGGCTCAAATGTGTATCAACTCTGGAGGTCACCATTTAAAAGACATCATCTTTAAATCCTAATGGTACGAAATTTAATGGCACAAATATACATTTAAAAAAACCTAAATCTAGTTTTCTAATTTAGAAAAAATGTTATAGCTGAACCAAATAGGGTCTTTACTTTTGCGCCACCCAGTACTTACAGCGGTGGACTTACAGTATGTATCTGCGCGGCCTCACTCAGCTCCATGAGCTGCTGGGCGGCCCTTAGCAGCGGGAGATGCGTGTGCGCCACTACTCTTGGCAGTCGGCGCCACTCTCGCAGACACTGCGTCGCTGTTGCCAAGCGAGTCTGTACCTACAGCAGTGGACTTACAGTATGTATCTGCGCGGCTTCACTCAGCTCCATGAGCTGCTGGGCGGCCCTTAGTAGCGGGAGCCACTCCCGCAGAGACTGCGTCGCTGTTGCCAAGCGAGTCTGTACCTACAGCAGTGGACTTACAGTATGTATCTGCGCGGCTTCACTCAGCTCCATGAGCTGCTGGGCGGCCCTTAGTAGCGGGAGCCACTCCCGCAGAGACTGCGTCGCTGTTGCCAAGCGAGTCTGTACCTACAGCAGTGGACTTACAGTATGTATCTGCGCGGCTTCACTCAGCTCCATGAGCTGCTGGGCGTCCCTTAGCAGCGGGAGATGCGCGTGCGCCACCACTCTTGGCAATCGGCGCCACTCTCGCAGACACTGCGCCGCTCTGTCGCCAAGCTAGTCTGTACCTACAGCAATTGACTTACAGTATGTATCTGCGCGGCCTCACTCAACTCCATGAGCTGCTGTGCGGCCCTTAGCAGCGGGAGATGCGCGTGCGCCACCACTCTTGGCAGTCGGCGCCACTCCCGCAGACACTGCGCCGCGGCGGCCTCGGCGTGCCTCTCGACGCCGCTCAGCTGTTGCTCGCCGCCCGCGCAGATGCATAGGTAGCCGCGGTAGAGGTTGATCAGCCACGCTGTGGGGAGGTAAGGGTTGTTGTTAAGGCGGGTCGTGTTTTGGTTACTTGAAGCCCTCATAGGGGTTGCTATACTTATTCGCAGACATAACTTTGTGGTTTTACAACTCATGCAACATTTGGTTGCTTTTCCAATCATACATTTGGGACCCGTAGATGTTTGTCAGCAAGCAAAAAAGTATTATAAGTGCCTTCATGTATTCTATTTATTTACTAAAAATAGAAGTTAAAAACTAAAAACCGACTACTAAAAGGCTTAAAACAAGACCTGCTTATCCTTAAAATAGACTCATAGATAATTAATCGTAGTCGCAGGCCATCGGTTTATCAAATGCGAATGTGGTGTCCTCCGACTACGATTAATTATCTATGAGTCTATTTTAAGGATAAGCAGGTCTTGTTTTAAGCCTTTTAGTAGTCGGTTTTTAGTTTTTAACTTCTATTTTTTTTTGGGCTTTTTAGTAAGTCATTTGGACTATCACCCAGAATAGAACCAAAAAGGACAAAAAAAAAAACACATTTTGGAATTTTTTGTTCTATTTGTTATGTTGGCGCTACATGTGTGATACATTTTTGAAAAGGTCTTTTAAAGCCCTTTCATTTGATACCCATGACGATGGTATCCGATAATTTTTATTTTTAGGTTTACCGATTTAGGGCGCAGCACAGCCGCCATCTTGGTTTTTTTCAAAATTAAACTATCCTATGTTACCTGGGTAATTAAGACGAATCCAACGACACCTCATTTGTTGAAATCGGCCGAGGAGTTTAGGCTCTGCGAGGGAACAGATGAACACACAAACATACATACATACATACATACATACATACATACATACATACATACATACATACATACATACATACATACATACATACATACATACATACATACATACATACATACATACATACATACATACGCTGCTAAAATCATAACCCTCCTTTTTGCTTCGCGTAGTCGGGTAAAAAGCGGGATAGATCCATCTTATCCATCATACTAGACGCGCAGAAATTTTCACGTGTTGGATGGAAAATTGGAAATACTAACGCAGACTAAGATCTTCATAAAAAGCAAATATTTGTCAAGTCTTTAGCCAATTCATGTAAAGAAAATGTGGATATTTTGCTTTGCTCTACCGTCAGTATTTCATAACATACCCAGCTCCTTCGGACAGTTGTACTCCACTTCAGCCAACGCCTCCTTCATTTGCGGCCAATTCGGGTTCCTCCAGGAGCTCTCCAATATCAGGAACGGATCGCGGCAGTTCCTCGAGAGGCCAAGCTCGAGTAGCGAGTCCCATTGGTTGAGTTCCTTGGCGCATTTGAGCCAATGTTCGGTCCAGAGTTTGCACTCCTTGTGCATGTTATAGGAGGAGGGGTTGGCTGTGTATTCTTGCTTCAGTTTGCCCATTGCCACGTCGTAGGCGGCCTGGAAAGGAATGGGGTGTTAGAACAACCTCTCGGTGGGGCATCTAGTATAGGCAAAATCTTAATTTAATTTTCTTTCAGAATAGATACTATCTCATCTTTGGTCAATATTAGTTCTAGAGAAACAAATAACATACACCCAAACTTTCCGTCGAAGATACGAATCACTGTAAAAAGCAGTTATTCGATAGAAAATTTAAAATGCCGATAATAAAAAAAAAATACTGGGGAATAAATATTTATAGACTACTAGCTGACCCGGTGAACTTCGTATCACCTGAAATAGTTTGACTCTCTGCGTCAAAAATGGCGATTCCAATACAAAATGACCAATTTTTATTTCTTCCGTTTTTCAGCTAATCCTTTAACTTTTCCCATATTTCTTTGCTTTTAAACCTACCCTGAACTATGGTGAACTAAACAAAACAGTAAATATGCAAATCGGTCAAGCCGTTTCTTAGTTTTAGCGAGACTAATGCACGGCGATTCATTTTTATATATATATAGAAGAAGAAGATAAATAAGGGGAAAACGAAATTACAGTTCGTACTTTGTAAACAGTTTCATTTACTTTTTTCTGTTGGAATGGCCGACTTGACATTGAATGAACGATGTTATATTCTCACATTTACATCAAGGCATGGGTGATATGCCGACTGACTAAGAAAAAATGTGAGGATTGACTTTAGAGAGAGAAAGTTAGATTAAAGACTCGTCAACATACCTGAGCCTGTTCGTAGAAGCCTTGTTGTTCGTAAGCGATGGCCACATTGGTCTCTCTGTACCGCGCGTGTTTCTGCCACAGACCGGACCACATGTCCTCCTCTTGTAGCAGCTCGTACATGTCACTTAGGGAGTCGTTTATTTCCTGTTGGATATAACTCTCTGATCAAAAAGTGTCGGAAGATACGTTTTAATCTTGAGCTTCGGTAATGGATGTTAAATTAATAGGTAAGATTGAAGAAGCTGAATTTTAATAAGAAGATACTCTTCTTTGACTTTTCCAGACATACCAATCCTCACTAATCTAATCTTGCGACATCAGTCAATATTTTTTTCATCTTCTGACGAGATCCTTTGATTACTAGGGATCGGAATTTTCTCGGACATCGCTGATTTGGCGCCGACAGCGCCACGCATCGAATATTTAGATTGGTATTTCGATTGTGCTTCGGGTGACATTTCCACTCAAACCTAGGCCACTTTTGGCGACAAAAGATTTTATTCGTAGGTTCTAGGATCTCGAATCTAAACCTTAGGTCCTAAAAATAGTTAAGTCTCGCGTTTGAAGAGCTAATGAAGAGTTTTTAGCAAAAAACGCATCCAAAAAGAAGATATGTTTTTTTCCATTGGCGGCGCTAGTTGTGCCAAGTTGCTAATCTAATTCACGCAGTACCTTATTGATTTACTTACAGTAGGCGTAGTGGTCTCCGTGTCATAGTCAGTACAGTCCAAAGCGTCGCGCGGCGGTCGCACGCCGCTCGCTTGCTCCAGCGCCATTTGTTCCAAGTTTAGAGTCATCCTGTGCCACAGGTTGTGAGTCTTGCCCAAGTAACGCATCATCGGTCTGTGAACATAAAGATCGATAGATAACACTGTTGTTGGCCAAAATTTCATTATTTACAAGAGTCATGGAGGTATGACTTCATTGCATGAAGATTACGTAGTTTGATGGTGATATAACTTGTTTAGGAATAAAGAGGGCTCTGCTACCATAAGAGGCCTAACACACTGGGAAACAAATTGAAAGGGTAATTGTCAGTTTTTGGTAGGAATGCCTCGTTGTTCAGCACATGGGCGCAGGCGCGGTCCTTCTATAGGTATCCTGGACTGCCTGGGTGTCCAGGGTAGAGTTAGCGTGTGGTATCACGGCACTAACACAAATATGGTTCACTGAGGAAAGGCAGGGAAAGCACTTTTAGCACCACGTTACGGTCAGGTTAGAGTCTCTCTAGGGAGCAGCGGGACGCGTCTGATCGAATCCGATAGCTCAGGCAAGTGTCCCTGACTGTCTCCTCCACCGGTCAGTTTACGCCGGATGTAGAGGCACGCGCCCAAAGAGGTTGGTGCGCGCGGTCAAGGAGGCGAGCTTACTGTCAGTTTTTACTTTTCTATTTTCGCGATTGTGTTTTGTTTTGTTTTGTTGTTGAGAATTTGTCACCGGGGTGAACAAATAGACGAAATTAGAGTTCCCTCTAATTTCGTCTATTTTACGTATTTTGTCTGTCTGTAATGCTGAAGTTATAAACAAGAAGTAATTGTAACGTTTTTAAGTTGTTTATATCCAACAAAAGTAACTTACGGTTTGATGGTGATGGCGGGACTGCAGCGGGCGAGCGCCTCTATGAAGGTGTTAAGTGCGCTGAGCGGCTGGTCCCGCTGTATCACGTGCGCGCCCGATATTATGAACGGGACCATCTCGTTCATCACCGTCTGGAACATACACGACTTGTCGTTGTTCACATTTTCTACCATTTGCTGACGGAGGTTAGCGATCCATTTGGTAATATCGTCCTTGTGACTAAGTTACAAGACACTTCAATCAATGAGGTATGTCACAAAGCTTCTATCTTCTTGACAGGCGACCGAAAGTCCCCGAAATTTCACGGATGAAACCAACATATCTTTTCGTGTCGCTAGTTTTTATTGCCATTGGGTCAAATAGACCCGATATTTTCCTTGATCCGAGTGCGGCAGAGGAGAGAAAAGCCGCAGCAACTTGTGGTGCGCTAACTGTTTGTGCATGTACGCTAAAGGTGCGTTTCCAATCCCGGCGCCACCTACTGCCGCGTCGCACTGCTCTGTATGGATTTGTAGGCGAGCCCTTCCAATCCGACCCGGCAGCGCTGTCAAACTCGGTCGCGTCGTCGCCGCCTACATCGGAAGGGCTTGCAAACAAAGCCATACGAAGGGCTTGCAAACAAAGCCATACAGAGCGGTACGACGCGGCAGTCAGTCGCGATCGCCAGGATCGGAAAAGCACCTTAACTGCGCCCCAGCGGTGGCTCTTGAGGAACTGTACTCACCGCCAGCTGCCGCTCGTCGAGCGCGGCCCAGAGGCGCGGGAACAGCCGCAGCCACGTGTGGTGCGCTAACTGTTCGTCCATGTGCGCTAACTGCGCCGCGGCGGTGACAAGCTGTGAGCTGCGCACGCGCCGCGCCAGCTCGAGGAACTCGGACTGCTTCGCGATTATCTGGTTGAGGGCGCGTTGTCTGGGGGAGCGAAAAACTTCATATTATAAAAATTACACTGAAAAAAGATCCACAATCTAGTTTTTGGTTTACACAAGACAGCGGGTCGACCCTTACACGCTAGCACTATACTTGGTCACGTTACGGGCGACTTAACAACAAAAGTGTACACTCTGATGTGCTGTCTTGTGTACACACGACATCACGAAAGACCCTATGTGAAGTGAATCGAGTGCACTAATGGTCTAGCTAGACTAATGGTCGAGTCTCCCCTTGAATTTAGTTACAAGAAAACGATCTAGGGAGACGCGTGAATGTCATAAGTGGCATTCACGCAGAATTCCACAACCATTAACCGTGTTCAAGAATAACTTGCTGTTCTAAATCTCAACCGAAACAACCCAACTCACCGATTAGGCACGTTCTTAGTCAGATCGACCTTTGTCTGGTTCGAGTTAGAATCCAGGTCCATATCGAGCACGTCCTCTTTATCCGGGTCCAAAGAACCACAGAACCCTTCAGCTCCTTGACAGTGGTGAAAATGGTGAAAGACTTGCATATCAACCCTAAACTAATCAACTTACCGATTAGGCACATTCTTAGTCAAATCGTCCTTCGTCTGGTTCGAGTTAGAATCCAGGTCCATATCGAGCACGTCCTCTTTATCCGGGTCCAAAGAATCACTGAAGCCATCGATGGATTCTTCTTTGACCGTGGTGAAGAAGGTGAAAGACTTGCGCTCCTCGCTATCTGCCCAGTTTATGACGGAGGCGATGTTTGGGAGCAGGTACTTGCTGTTCGATAGACGGATCTGGGTGTCTGTAACAAATGGATGGAGATTTAAAATGTTGTAAATTCTGTCTATCTATAAAGATTTTTTTTTAAGGTTAAAACATTCACTCGGGACAGGACTTGAACCCGCAAGCTCTCGCATACCGTGCAGGCGCTCTACCAATTGAGCTACCGAGTCAAGTCAAGTATCTATCTAGTACTAATACTCGGCATATGCCTCATCCTAAAAAAATGTTTCTATTATGTATGTACAATAGCCAAATGTATTTATTGGCTCAGCAAAGCTTTGGTGTTTAACTCATACAGGTCAGGACATCTTCTGCGATAGTGATATGATGTTGCAAATAAAGGCCATCAAACCCCTTTTCATATGCTTGTTACCTTTCTCTCCAATCTCTTTTTGCCTACTTTTACTGAGAAAGGAGAGTAAGTAATTTATTTCAGGATAAAATTGTAGAATTAGACCTTAAAGTTAGGTCCACTTGCGTCAACCAGGGTTAGCCAGTTAACTCTGAGTTAACGTCAAAATTTGTATGGAAATGTCAAGTTAACTCGGAGTTAGTTTGCTAACCCTGAGTGACGCAAGTCCGCCTTACTAAGGCAAGGGTGCCCCTGCTTCCTAAGAAGGTAAAACCTGTAGGGTAAGCAGTTCTTTCAAAAATCTTCACAAAACAAAGGTCAAAAGAACAATGACCTTTTCTGAAGTTAATTAAAAGAGTATACATGCACTTACTAGGAACCACAGTAATCAGCAGCAACTCCAGACACTGCTTGATCCAGTAATGCTGTCCGATATGCTCCCAGTTCTGCGAGCATATAACATAGAGGAGCCGGTCGTAGATCCGCCGCCGCACGCTTTGGTCGAACACTTCAAAGAACTTGGCGCGCAACTGCGGCTGCGAGCAGCGCAGGCCTGCGAGGAAGGCGGGCTCCAGTTTGGACGATAGCTCGGTCAGCTTCAGTTGTTCGTCTCTGTGGGAATACGATGAATCAATTAACAAACTCCAACAAACTGTCTTGTTTGGTGTCAGTTTGGCGTATTTTGTAACTGTTTGTAAATATGTATTTTGCTAGAAATAATAAAATTATCTCAGTCTGAATCTTCACACGTATTCACTTTAACATAGGCCTTTGCATCTACGTATTAACTTTAACATAGGCTTTTGCATCTACGTATTGACTTTAACATGGGCCTTTGCATTTACGTATTAACTTTAACATGAGCCTTTGCATCTACGTATTCACTTTAAAATAGGCCTTTGCAGATGTAACGTATTGAGATGATCTAAGTCGATAGCGGAACTTTAAATAGGCTATCTACTGAACAATACAAATAAGTTTTTTTAGGTGGCTAAAAAAATGGAGCGCAAAAAATATCTGTTGTTCCATAAAAGGTCAACTCAGTACTGCGCCAAATGTATAAAACAGCGGATATTTTTTTTGCTCCATTTTTTTCGACACTTAGTACAAGTTGTTTGTATTGATCAGTAGACAGCCTACTTAAAGTTCCGCCATCGACTTGGAGTGTACCCTGTAGGTAGATGGGTGAAGTGACCAATCGGATACATCAGTGCCTGGGACATTGATTAGATAGAGTAGGCTTGCTTGGTTACCTATAAACATAGTTGATAAGCTCCAAGAATTGCGCGTTCAGCTCCAAATCCTCCGGGAAGCGTTTCTCGACGTACTGCATGAGTTTGACCAGTAATATGGACTTCTCGCGCAGAGATGGCGCGGCTGCCGCACCGAGAGCCACGGCGCCTCGCGTCTTGATCCACTCTTCTACCATGCGGGTTATTGCTTTCATCACCTGAGGGGGATATTGGGGTTATAGCTTTCATCACCTGAGGGGGATATTGGGGTTATAGCGTTCATCACCTGAGGGGATATTGCTTTCATCACCTGTGGGGGATATTGGGGTTATTGCTTTCATCACCTGTGGGGGATATTGGGGTTATAGCTTTCATCACCTGAGGGGGATATTACGGGTTATTGCTTACATCACCTGAGGGGGATATTGGGGTTATAGTTTTCATCACCTGATGGGGATATTGGGGTTATAGCTTTCATCACCTGAGGGGGATATTGGGGTTATAGCGTTCATCACCTGAGGGGATATTGCTTTCATCACCTGTGGGGGATATTGGGGTTATTGCTTTCATCACCTGTGGGGGATATTGGGGTTATAGCTTTCATCACCTGAGGGGGATATTACGGGTTATTGCTTACATCACCTGAGGGGGATATTGGGGTTATAGTTTTCATCACCTGATGGGGATATTGGGGTTATCGCTTTCATCACCTGAGGGGGATATTGGGGTTATAGCTTTCATCACCTGAGGGGGATGTTGGGGTTATAGCTTTCATAACCTGAGGGGGATATTGGGTTTATAGCTTTCATCACCTGAGGGGGATATTGGGGTTATCGCTTTCATCACCTGTGGGGGATATTGGGGTAATAGCTTTCATCACATGAGGGGATATCGCTTTCATCGCCGGTGGGGGATATTGGGGTTATAGCTTTCATCTCCTGAGGGGGATATTGCTTTCATCATCTAAGGGGGATATTAGGGTTATTGCTTTCATCACCTGAAGGGGATATTGTTCAACTAGCTATTTTCAGCTCATTTTTTGAATTGTTTCTAAAGCACTAACCCGTGCTAGGGAACATTTTAAAGATTTATTATATCTTTCAAATGTTCCCTAGCATGGGTTAGTGCTAGGGAAGATTTAAAAGATTTATTAGGTAAAAAAAATCACTCGGGACAGGACTTGAACCCGCAACCTCTTGCATACTGTGCAGGAAATATAATAAATATTTTCAGCTCATTTAGAAGATTTTTGTCAGGCTAATCACATTTTGTTAAAGTATTATTATACCAAATTAGGTTTGGTTCCTCTCCTTCCTTATGGTTTATTTTGTAGTTGTAAAAGTAGTCAAAGTGAAAATATATAAAACTAGCTAGACAAACGATTTGAACAAAAGAGCAACGGCACACCAAATGATAACATACCTTTACATCTGTGGTCTTCTCAATGAGACCAACCAGGACAGTGCCAATGAAGGTCTTCCTTGTGTCTACCGGCATGACGGCCACTCTGGCCTTCAGCAAGTCCAGGGCCAAAATCTGTAAATAAGGTATTTTTTTAGCATACTGAATGCTTTAACTATACGGCGCCCTCTGAAAGTGACAGTGAAAGTGTTCTCGCACTCGCACTCTAATCTATATTCTTGTACCCAAATATTGTCACCAAAAGATCGCAGATAAAATGTCAAGGCCAAAAGGTTAAAATGTGCCGTACAATGTGTTTAGAATTGAGAAAAACTTTTCATAAACCCACCAAAAGATACAACAGCGTCGCGTCAGGGTTTGGCGCGACGTGGTCCCTTCTCATCCTTTGCAGTACCCTCATAAGAGGCAGCAACCGCCGAACAATGTACGAAGGAGTACTTCATCAAAGTAACATCATCAAAGGCCCAACCAGTGCGCCCTAGCAGGTTTTACGGACTTTTTATAGGCTGCTAGAAAAACATAAACTTACCAAAAGATCCGACAGCGCCGCGTCAGGGTTAGGCGCGACGTGGTCCCTTGTCATCCTTTGCAGTACCCTCATAAGAGGTAGCAACAACCGGTCGATATACGAAGGCGTGCTAGCACAGCAAGCCTTGAGCATCATCAGAGGGCCAAGCAGTGCGCTCGCGCCGGTGCCTCCGGCCGCGGACTTCTCGTAGGCTGCAAGCCCCTCAAATGCGTATTTGCTGACGCAAGCGTAGAGGGTCTCGAGCTCTTCGTACTGTGGAAAAGACATCGGTTATTTAAAAGCCATACGGACCGGCTACCTGGGGCCTTAGCCTGTAACGCAATGGCGTGTCGATGGCGTCCCAGCAGAAGCGCAAAACCGGGGTTTCATCGTTTTTCTCCTACAACCAGAGAACTAATCCTCTAGAATTAGAATATTCTTTGCTGTACTACAAAAACATTAAAAGGACCGACAGCATTAATAAATCGTTATTGAAGCCGTTATCTGGGAGCCCATTTTGGAACCATTGCGTTACAGGCTAAGGACCCTGTTATGCGAGTTATGTGCCTGATGCATAATCTTCGCTTTTGCGAAGGAACTAAGTTTACCACGAGCACCCCCATCCCTCTAGGAGAAGGATTTGGCTCCTATAATCCTAAAATTTACCCTAGAAACTATTTAATGGTGAGAAAATAACCTTGCGTTACATGCAAGGTTATTTTCTCACCATTAAATACACACCTTGGAAGCCTGCGCAGCGCCCGTAGGTTCAGTGGGGAAGAGCGCAGTCAACTTCGCCAGCAGGTTATGCGTCAGTCGCACAATCTTCGCGTTTGTCGACGACACACACGCCGCCAGACCTCGCTGCAGCGGTTTCAGCGCCACCAGTATCTGTTCGCGCTTCAGGACGCTCAGAAGGAAAACGAGGAGCTCGAGGGCGGTGCATGCGTTCGCGCAGGCGGCGGCGTTGGTGTCGGTCGCTGCGAATACCTGGGGAAATAAGCAGACTTGACTTAAATCCTGTTATCCCTCAGGAGGGACATAGGGCTCGAAGAAGTTTTCTCCACTTGGGACGATCGGTTGCTGGAACGACCTCGAACCAACGATGCGCAGTTGGTTCGAGGTCGTTCCAGTCCAGACCGACCTTCCGCGCCTCACTGGTGACCGATCGGCGCCACGTGGATAAGCAGCTTGAAATTAAAAGGTTCTGGAGGCACGACAGTGATTTTATCGAGCGCAAGAGTATAATAAAATGCATCAAGGGAAGGAGCGAGACATCGCACGATTTCAAGATGGCGGCGGGTAATGTACGACTGAAATGGTATGAAAATGTATTTTATGAATTTCGCCCTTTATAAACGGAGGCCGGAGCCCAGTTAAACGAGGTAGAAGGCGGAGCTGGCCTGACGAACCCAATGACCACGTTTGTTGTAGAGATGAAAGTGTAGGCATAGTCCCCAGCTGCCATCTTTCGTAGTAGGCCGAGCTCGCGGAGAGCGAAGCTCGGACGACCGAAGACTAAAGGATGAGAAAGGGCGCAGCCACCTAGTTTACAAAGGAAGGTACTTACTTTGTCGAGCCAGGCCAGCTTGGGCTCGCACTGCTGCGGCCACACGTCCGGCTTGAGAGCGGTCCGCAGTAGTTGTACGCAGCGCCGTGACAGCTGTTCGCCCGGCGTGCCTGCGCCCGCGCCGCCCGCCGCGCCGTGCGCCGCCACGCTGCCGTCGTTCACCTGAGGGACGAAAGAAACAGGAAATATGGTAAGGATATGCTAAGAATACGACGACGGCGATAAACGTCGGTACGAACGAACGAATGAACGAAAACATCTACCTAGGCGGGTCCCCGACACGACCGAAGCCGTATGTACTGCGTCAGTTGTGCAATGCTGCAGGTCTCTGACAGCGCTGACACAGCACTGGTACCAGGTAGACGCGATTTGCAAAGGATTGGAACACCTGCTCGTAGGATCGGTAGGGATGGGAGTAGAATCAGCCGGCTAATGCAGCCTAAAGCTAATAGGATAGTCGGAGATTAAAGGATTTGAGCATAGCCCCTTCTCATCGGGAAACTATCTGTGATTAGGCTGACGACGGCGATACACGTCGGTACGATGGAAAAATAGGAGCACGGGGGCCGAGCTCTGTATTCGAGTCCCACGTAGAGCGAACTAAGCGTCACCAGCAACGAAGCAGAAAGGCCAAGCATCCGGAGAGCGTAACTCGAAACGTTCGGGGTCGGCATTCGCGACTATCGCGTAGCCTAATTAGGCGGACTTGCGTCAGTCTGGGTTAGCCAACTAACTCTGAATTAATTTGACATTTCCATACAATTATTGACGTTAACTCAGAGTTAACTGGCTAACCCTGGTGGATGCAAGTGGACCTTAAGAGTGTAACTAACCTGGCAAGCAAGTCTCAGCAGCAGGTTGACCACAACATCCACGTGTTGTCTCTCTATAGGTTTCCCGGCGTCGGGTTCGGGCTTGACCGCGACGGAGGTGGACTGGGCGGGGCTGGCCCAGCCTGTGTTCAGTGCTTTGCGTGTCTCCCCGGCGCTGTCGTCGGACGACAGGCGCTTCATTGAGCCGCTGGGTGACATTGAGGCCTGGGCAAAAGGTAATAAATGCATGAGGAAAAGGTTTAAATAAAAGCGTTCTAGTGCGCCAGAGGGCTTAAAGGTCCAAAAGTTTATCTAGTGAATCAAGAAACGCATCGTAGAATTGTCACTTTAGGTGAGAAACTATAATTGGCTTCATGTTTTTACCATAGTTTCTATAATGTTTTTCTTAGCTGTTGGTCCTCCATACAACCAAATAAATAAATAAAATCTGAAACAGTTTCCTGAAAATTGTGGAATGCCCTGAAGGAACAAGAGTGTCTAAGAGAGCGAACTCATAGCAAAGGCGGAGCTCGCTCTAGCAAGGCCATATAATAAGCCTAGCCCGCGAAGAGCGCATCTCGGAGAGACCGAGGGCTAGCACGCGCAACCACCTAGTCAACCTACACTCATGATGCCTGTCTAGTAAATAGATGTTTTTCCTTGCTTCAGCGAGGTGGTGGTTGTGTCACAGACAGACAGAGCACTCCCCTCTCAAAGACTACTATTTTTATTATAGTGGCCCTTTTACCGACAGCCTAGGTCATGAAAAGGGCACACTAAATCCAGCAAACGATCGAAACCGAGTGCCAGGACCAATGTGTGATAGGTCTTGCCGCCTCCGCTTGAGCTTTGGTACTCCGCGAGTGGCTCACACAGACAGACAGAGTGTCTAGGACACACTGGCCCACCACACGCAGGGCACACCACACGCCACTACGGCTGCACACCACATCGCTAATCTGTGACGGGACGGCCTCAGATTACTACACCTTCACTTGACCTTGGTCTTCTTGCGAAGGAAAGTCCACGTGGCTCTATTTTTTAATTTGTTACAATATCCTGATTAAACCTTTGTAATACAGTCCACTTTCTCTTTTAACACCGCTGACCTAACCACAGAGCTCTATAGTTGGAGAGCTGGTGACCAATCGAGATATTTTTTCGTACAAGGCTGGGAGTTAGTAGGCTGATAGAGTAGACTTCGCTGAGTCTGGGAAAAATATTTTTTTGGTCCGGTCGCGGTTGAAAGTTAGATTTTTTCGACTTTGAAAGTTTCAATGTATGGGTTGAGTCATTTCTTTTTTGTCTACAAGGCTGGGAGTTTCTAGGCTGCCTTTTTAGTCTCCGCTGATCACGAAATCACTATTTATTACTAGCCAAACGCGGTAGAAATATTGTTTTTTATAACCTAGAAAGTGTGAATTTTTGTGTTATAAAAATCAAACTTTCAACCACGCTCGGCCAAAAAAACAAATATTTTCTTGTTCAACGGAGTCTCAACAACTAACCTAGAAGTTTCTAGCCTTGTACGACAAAAAAAATATACTGAACCCATACATTTAAACTTTCAAAGTCGAAAAAATCTAACTTTCAACCGCGACCGTGCCAAAATAAAATTTTTCCCAGACTCAGCGAAGTCTACTCTATCAGCCTACCAACTCCTAGCCTTGTACGAAAAAATATCTCGATTGGTCACCAGCTCTCTAACTACTAGCTCAGAGCACTCACCGGCGCGTCGGGCGAGTGGTCCCGTATCCGCTGGAGCTCCCACTTGAGCACCACCTCGGCGAGGTCTGCCGCGAGCCGCCGGTGCTCCAGCGAGGCGGTGGCCGCGAGCCCGAGCCGCTGCATCGCGCCCACCATGTGCCCGACTAGCGCGTGCCGGACTGGGTAGTACACCTGGGGACGAGACAGGTTCATTAGCGAGATAGATAAAATGGTGCGGCGCGCCAATAATCAATCCGATTTCGGTGCAAATTGTGAAAACTTGTCACTACAACAATAGTATATTTCATTACAAGTGTGGAAAGGCTGTCATTGCAACTTGTTCCGACTGTCAACCCTCGCCTTCGGCTGCGCCTCGGCTCGGGTAGCCATTTGTCGGAACTCGTTGCAATGACAGCCTTTCCACACTTGTAATGAAATATACTATTATTTTGGTTTTAATCGTTTCTGCAGATTATCGAGGAATGTATCCATCAATTCCGAGCGACAGAAGTGACAGCACGTCTTACTTGATGGACCATATAGAGCTTGATAGCGAGCAATACAATACAATATTGTCTGCGACTCTGTTGATCTATGTAGACTACTTAGATTAGAGCGATAGGGGTATAAGACAATTTATACAATGCGTGCCACGAAAGAAGAGACTTGAGATACCACGTGGTTTGACATGCGCAGTAATGATATACAGGGTGTTAAAAGACCGCCAACAGACCCGAAAGCCACGCATACTAGACCCCAAAACAAAGTACTTTTTCGATAAATTATTGCTGGGATATAATTTTGATTTTTTAGGTTATAATTTTGGAAAATAATTTATCACGCAATGGACGTGTGACGCACAGAAGTCATATTGCGCAAGCGTAGGTATAAGTTTATGTTACTTAAGCTTAAAGTGCCGATGTTTAGAATACATTGCGGGTTGCAATTTTAACGTCGTTTTCTGTAAGAAATATTAATAATTTTGATATGGCTTCTTGAGAAGGTATGTTAAGAACTAGATACTGAATACATTTCTGCAAAAAAAAAGTTTTGAAAAGTCCGACTTTGAACCTCATTATCTCGGAAACCGTTGATTTCCCAGGCATAGTTCCTTGGACAAAAATGTTCCTTACGATGAGGACAACACGTGGTTTCCCGCTTTGTTGGCGGTCTTTTAACACCCTGTATAGGTCTCTTTAGCGTAGAGGTGCGCGAAACGCTTCAGTGAAAAGAAAAGAATGATATAGTTCATTTCCTTCACTGAACTAGTTCACTCTTTTAGTTCACAGTTCATTCATAGTTCACAGCTCATTCATAGTTCATAGTTCATTCATAGTTCATTCACAGTTCATTCATCGTTCACAGTTCATTCATAGTTCACAGCTCATTCATAGTTCATAGCTCAGTAGTTCGTTCACGTATCTTTTTCTCTTCGGTAGTCCGCGAATGACAAAGGTGACAAAGGCGAGACACATCAGTTACAGAATTTTGGTCCTTAGTGTGGTAGATTTAAGAATGTTTCTTGAAGAATGAGCTACGTGGACTAGAATGAATGTGATATATAAAGATTTACAGAATTTTGGTTCTTAGTGTGGTAGATTTAAGAATGTTTCTTGAAGAATGAACGTGAACGTCTACGTGGACTAGAGTGAATGTGATATGTAAAGATTGGTAGTGAATGAATGAATGAATGGTTTCATATAACGAATGCATTCAATCGAAGCATTCATTCGCGTTGGTAGTGAATGAATGAATAAATGGTTTCATATAACGAATGCATTCAATCGAAGCATTCATTCGCGAACTACACGCCTCTACTTTAGCGGTGTGAGGTCTGAGTGCGCGACACGACCTCGCGTCATCGGGGCGGCGGAGAAGTGCTGGAGGCGCGGTCAAGTCTCTTCTTTCGTGGCACGTATTGTATTGTGCCTACAAAAGTATTAACTCCAAACCACTCGCCTTGTAGTGTCTGACGACCAGTTGCAGTATGTGGAAGAGCTGCTGCACCGAGTGTCCGTCCTCGACGATGATCTTCTTGGTCCAGTGCGTGAGCATGGTGTTGCCATCCTCCATGCGCTGCGGCATCGCCGGCGTCAGGATCTCTAGAGCCTGCCGGACCACCGAGCGCGCCTCCACCGCGTGGGCTTTCAGTAGGCTGTGGAACACTGTGAGAAGCAAAACAAATTTCAGTAGGATGTGGCTGTGAGAAGCAGAAAATAGTTCAGTAGGACGTAGAACACCGTGAGAAGAAAAAAAAAGTTCAGTGAGGTGTGGAACACTGTGAGAAGAAAAAAAGTTCAGTGGGGTGTGGAACAATGTGGGAAGAAAAAAAAGTTCAGTAGGATGTGGAACACTGTGAGAAGAAATAAAAAGTTCAGTAGGATGTGGAACACTGTTAGAAGTAATAAAAAGTTCAGTAGGATGTGGAACACTGTGAGAAGTAATAAAAAGTTCAGTAGGATGTGGAACACTGTAAGAAGAAATAAAAAGTTCAGTAGGATGTGGAACACTGTGAGAAGTAATAAATAGTTCAGTAGGCTGTGGAACACTGTAAGAAAAAATAAAAAGTTCAGTAGGATGTGGAACACTGTGAGAAGTTATAAAAAGTTCAGTAGGATGTGGAACACTGTAAGAAGAAATAAAAAGTTCTGTAGGATGTGGAACACTGTGAGAAGTTATAAAAAGTTCAGTAGGATGTGGAACACTGTAAGAAGAAATAAAAAGTTCAGTAGGATATGCAACACTGTGAGAAGAAATAAAAAGTTCAGTAGGATGTGGAACACTGTGAGAAGAAATAAAAAGTTCAGTAGGATGTGGCTGTGAGAAGCAGAAAATAGTTCAGTAGGACGTAGAACACCGTGAGAAGAAAAAAAATCTTGAAGAACTTAATCGCTTAAAAAAACACAGTAGAAAAAGTTGAACGTATAATCTAAGGGAAGATGTTATAAATAAATGCATACCTTGCAGGACGATTCGCTTGTGTATAGCGAACTTTGCGATAATATGGCTCAGGAGTAGATGACCGTGATATCTGTAGGCAAAAGACGAAACATGGGAACCATATTCTGGACTCTGAATGGCCTTTGCATCTGAGTAATGAGATTAGTTTTACAGCGACCACTCGGACGCTGCAGTGCCTGGGACATTGTTTAGATGGAGCAGGCTTTCCCAGCACCTATACCATCCTGACAACTTAGTCGGCGTAGATCACAAGAAAGACAAGTCAATACGTCTGAAGCCAACTAAGTTGTGGGTTTCCTCATGATGCACAGGAACATGCCTGCACCGGGAATCGAACCTGGGTCTCTCTCTTCAGAGTCTAATGTTCGATTGTGGTCTATTGGTAGAACATTGGATTCTGATCTACAACTACAGATGTAATGGCATTATTATGCTGATCACACTTACCTAGTAGCAGGATCCACAAAGTTCTTCCCCAAGAGGCAAGGCCAGGCAAAGGTCATCAACCTACGCAGCTTGTTGCCTTGCTTCTTGTTGTTAGCGTCGTGAATGTGCGCCGACGCTTGCTCGAGCAACAGGCAAGCGAACTGTAGGAGGGATATCCGGACCGCATCGGAACATCCGAATGGATTCTCGGGGTCTATTACCTATGGAAATCAAAAGTATATTACGTATAGAAATAAAAATCTATACACAATGTCATATCGCTGTGAAGACTGGGAAAAAAAATCAGGGAGGTAGCGAAGGATAGACAGAGTTCGCATCCTATTTGGTTGAGAAAGCCAAGACCCATCAGTTTTGGGTCACTGAGCCAGCGAGAATGAAAGATTGAACATGTTCCACTATCTGCGTCTCTCAGAGAGTTCAGGTTAAATTTTCGCGCGTGCCCACCACGACTATTTGTAGGAAAATATGTTTTATTAGTAAATATTTATCGTGATATTTCAGAATTCGCTGGAGCTAACCGGAGAAGGAGGTTGTAGGTTGAAGTCTTTATTCCTACGCATATCTATAAAACTATCGTAGCAAGGGTAAGTGCTCTAGTTTTATTTTTAAACGCACTTACATTATTGATAAACACCGACACAACATTATCCGGGTTGTCCTGATAAGGCGCGGGTGGTCCCCCCACAATCTTGTGACCCTTCTCGAAGCTAACCGCAAAGCACGGTATGAGGATCATCTGCAAGACTTTGGCCTTTAACTCCTGCGACATAGAGTCCGTGCCGAAGTGCTCGACGAAACGGAAGAATGCCGAGCGCTTCCATTCCACCGTGTAGTTTTGCGCTACTGTGTTCTCGAGGAAATCGCGCAGGAACTGAAATAAATGTGTGTAAACCATTAGAAAACTGGACCAGTTTATGTAAGAACTCAAAAAGGATTTAGGCGTTATACTATTCTAGCAAAATTTCAATCACTGAAGTGACCAGTGAAAATACTTATCCATAGTTTCTAGTTATAGTTAGAGAGCTGGTGACCAATCGAGATATTTTTTCGTACAAGGCTAGGAGTTGGTAGGCTGATAGAGTAGACTTCGCTGAGTCTGGGAAAAATATTTTTTTGGCACGGTCGCGGTTGAAAGTTAGATTTTTTCGACTTTGAAAGTTTCAATGTATGGGTTCAGTTTTTTTTTTATGTCGTACAAGGCTAGAAACTTCTAGGTTAGTTGTTGAGACTACGTTGAACAAGAAAATATTTGTTTTTTTGGCCGAGCGTGGTTGAAAGTTTGATTTTTATAACCCAAAAATTCACACTTTCTAGGTTATAAAAAACAATATTTCTACCGCGTTTGGCTAGTAATAAATAGTGATTTCGTGATCGGCGGAGACTAAATAGGCAGCCTAAAAACTCCCAGCCATGTAGACAAAAAAGAAATGACTCAACCCATACATTTAAACTTTCAAAGTCGAAAAAATCTAACTTTCAACCGCGACCGGACCAAAAAAATATTTTTCTCAGACTCAGCGAAGTCTACTCTATCAGCCTACTAACTCCCAGCCTTGTACGAAAAAATATCTCGATTGGTCACCAGCTCTCCAACTATTAGTTGAAAACCGGACATGCCATTGAAAGCAGTTAGAAAAACGATGGTTTCAAAGGTGATGAAAACCATACTTTATCCGGCTTTATTGGAGAGGTACATGAAGATAAAGGAAGAAGTTAAACCAGAGCTCAACCTCAAAAATAGCTATGAATCTTAACCTAAAACACTAGTTACTCTTGTGAATCAACTTACTTGGAAATCCGGAATGAATCTATCGCAGAATGCTCGCAGCAGTTGGAACAATAGATCAATATTCGATGGATGATGGCAGAAGTAGTGCAGCAATATCTTCACTATCAACTTGGGTTCTTTCCAATGTGTAGAGTCAACGTTTTCCACTTTCTTGTGGCTCTCCTGAAAGGTGATAAAACCCTTGAGTCGGCGTCATAAAATTCGTTACATGTTTGTTGGACCCAATAAATTATAGGCTTCCATTTTAAACTTGCGCCATCTTCCTTTATTTAACTACGTAAATCAAGATGGCGTCTACTTGATAGCGAGTCTTTACGTATGAAAGGGCGGGACAAATAAATATTCGAACGACATTTTTCTTTGAATTCCATTTTTTTGTCCCGCAAATCCCGCTGATCCCTCATAAAAATCCCGCAAAAATAGTGCGGTATGCGGGATTGTATTCTCTAAAGGCGAAATTGTAAGGATCAATTCTACTTACATGATAATGATCATTACACCAAATCCTCTTCACAAGTTCGACTAGATCGTGCTGCGTGATCAGCCACTGATCGTCAAACTTGATCAGGAGCGACAGCACTCGGACCGCTTGAAACTGCATCTCCGACCGATCGCTGAGCGCTATATTCTGTGAAGCGTTCACCGTGTTGGCGGCTAGGAGTTGCATTAGACGCGGTTTCTTCGTCGTGTGGAGCGCTTCGCGGTAAGCGCTGCCCGCTTCCGGGTGCTTGACTAGGAAGATGAGGAAGCGGCTCCACTGCTGGTCCTTGATGTTGTTGTCGCTCATTATTAGGTCGAGGGTCTCTTTCGGGTACCTTGGGAGAGATATGGCTGATTATAAAGGAGGAAATCAAAAGTTCTATTGTATTTTAACTAATTAGTGATAAGCTACTTATGATTTTAGCTTGGAGCTAACAATGGCAGATTGTGGTGGCAGTGAGATAGCCAAACTATCACAGAACCGGTAACCAAGATAGAGCAAGCGGAGATGGATCACATATTGGGCAGTTAGCCCATCTACTCTCTGTAGATTACCGTGATAGAAACGTGATAGATAGGTCTTTTATTGGCTAAAACCAGCGCGTTGAAGGTGGGACGCAGCATTGCGAAGTATGCAGAGGCTGTTGACGCTTTACCCACGATAGAAGATGAAACACCGCAATAGGAACGTGACTAGAGGCTCCCTAAACAGCGACGCCGCCTTGATCATTCCCGGGATCGATGGATACAACTCCATTTAAAGGCACCCTAACACTCTATAGTGCCTCTGACAGGGTTTTCTACAGGCTAAGGTCACCGCGAACAAAATGGCGCGCTTCTGGAAGCGAAGTTCGGCCGGCATAGTACGTCTATGAACTGTGCCGACGCAGCCGTCGAAGATGACGATACAGATTAAACGTAGAGCGATCAAGGTAGCGCGCTTATGGAAGCGCAAAGACGAGGGTTTTCACGCTTTGAACACGAGTGAAGCAAAAGAAACTCACCGCAATAGGAACTTGACTAGTGGCTCTCTAAACGGCGACCCCGCCTCGATCATCAGTGACTTCTCAGTGTGGAAGATCAGCCGGCATAGTACGTCTATGAACCGCGCCGACGCAGCCGGTATCTGGTGGAAGATGCCGATGAGGATGATGATCTTCTGCTCGTTCTCGCCGTTCTTCGAGACGCTTTGGAGGAAGTTGCCGCCTGCGGGTAGGGAATGGATTGGTCAGTTTTGTAGCGAGGAGAAAAAAAAATAGGTGTTGTTACATAGGTTTAGACGTGTCCCAGTAGCTGGGCGATTGGGCGGGCACTGATCTCTCAGAGAGAGCTTAATCACCACGCGTGTAATATGCCTCAGTCGCTCAGGTTTCCTCAGCATGTTATCCTTCAACATTAGAGTGTGGTATCTCGCTTAGCTAATCTTTTGACTATAGCACTGCACATTTACAGAAACAGAAACAGTGTTGCTGCAGAAACTATTCGGCTACACCGACAAATTACTAGTGAGTAAAACCGTGATTTAATAGAAAAATCTTTTGACTTCATATACTTTTGACAAATGTAGGTAGTTTACGACCTGCAAATTATAAAATGGTCATTTAGGGTACCTACTATGTCAATAAAGAAAACATTTAGGACGGAGTTAAAAACCTAGCGTTGTCTCGCTTTGACTGTATTAATTAGAGCGAGAGGGCGAGTGTTTTGAAGTCCATCCTAAATGTTTTCTTTAATGGCACGGGTTATACCTTGTTTTTGTAGGAAAAAAATGCAGCCAAATAATTTCAGCCTACCCAGCGATTGAAGAACTGGGCCCTTAGCCTGTAAGACAATGGTGCCAAAATGGGCTGTCAGGTGACGACTTCAATTACGATTTGCTAACGCTGTCTGTCCTTTTAGTGTTTTTGTAGTACAGCAAAGAATATTTTGATTCTAATTCTAGAGGATTAGTTCTCTGGTTGTAGGAGAAAAACGAGGAGAGCCCGGTTTTGTCCTTCTGCCGGAACGCCATTGACCCGCCATTGCGTTACAGGCTAAGGGCCCTGTATTCTGGCGGGCTCGGGGCAGATCTAGGCTATTATTCCCTCATTTATTTTTCTCGTGAGCTAGACTGCTTTACCAACCCACCTCTATTGGACTGTATGGAGAAGTCCAGCAGTTTCTTGAGCAGCTGCAACAGCTGCTCGCACAACTTCTCGCTGAAGGTTGAGGGGAACAGCTGGGTCAGGTAGGAGAGCCGCTTCGCCCCGTTCACGCTCAGGTTGCGATGGTCGCCCAGGGTCAGGAGGAGAGGTCTCATCACCGGGTGGACCATCTCCATGTCGATTTGGAAGCCCGAGAGGAACTTTTGCATGCACTCGAAGCCGGCCTGGGGGAACGGAGTTGTTCATTTAGAATTTGATGCGTTGGAGTAACTGGAAAGCAAACAGGTTGGCACACAATGGGTCAATCAAGGGATGGTAAGAATACATTACCATACCCTTGAGATCTAAGCGGCTACCTACTATCAACATATTCAAAAGAAATAATAAACAGGTCGAACAGAGACAGAAACGGACGGACTTACGACGGATAGCCTACGCTAACTGATATGATCTTTCAAAACCCAAAACATGAACTTTTTTTGCTCTTTTACTAGCCCGATTACTCTATGTTCTAAATCCAACATTGGGGGAGAGTTCCTTAACTATTTACGAAGAAGTATTTCCTCATCACCTGCTGGGCCAGGGGAAGAATACGAGAGAATCTCAAATGCAGAATGTTATTGGTGTCTTCTTTGTAGAATCTCGATGCTTTATCTACTCCAAAGAGGAATTACTGGCGATATTTTGACCGTAATTTTGCACTTTTAATCTGAGGAATCGTGTGCTGATGTATAAAATATGATGCGCCACAGATAAAAAAACGCTGTCTTAATTTCGTCTTTTGGAGTATAGGTAATCTTCATACAAGGCTGCTCGACCAGTCAGTACCAAGCGCTCTTCGCTGGTCCGAGTGTTTCTGTTCGAGTGCGCTTCGTGAAAGACAGCCCTGCGCGTTCGATCGAGGGTAGGCTATAAAGCGACGCGCTAAGCCAAGAAAGACTATAACATTTTCATAGTTACCTGCTGCAGCTCAGTGTCGTTCTTTTCGAGCGACTTGTAAAGCACTTGGAAGATCTTCTCCCGACAGTGTTTCTCCTGTATGTAGTGGCATGCAGCCAGCGCCCTGAGGGCCGAGGCGCGCAAGGGGCCCAGACTGACGCCCTTGTAGCACGGCAGCTTGCCCAGCATACCATCCTCTGCCTCGCAGAGAGAGAGGAGCTCGCGGAAGAACACTTTGTGCTCGTTTATGTTCAGGTCTGGAACAAACATTGGGGCTCGGAATCCGTACACAACTACACACACGTGTGCTTGGCGCAAACATTTTCGTCCACAACATAGAGCGGGCGAAAATGTTCGCGCCAAGGACACATTGTACGTATTCCGAGCGAGGGAGAAGAATGTTAGTAAGTAGGTCGCATCTTCATAACTGACTTGATGCTTCCCACTTGCTCTTACCCTTTTTAGCGAACGCATTGCCCCAACGCAAGCCATTACTTACACAAATAAATCCTTGAAAGAAAATGGCGATGATCGGACACTGGTTGATTGTCAAGCTCTAGATTGGCTCAGGATATCTTGACTATAAATGAAACTGCTTCTTCTTCGATATAACAAGACTGTAGTATAATATTGTAATAGGTAGCTGATGTTCAATGAGAATAGGCCGAAATGCGTGCGATCGCGGTCGGGTGTATGAGCTAGTGAAGACGCATATCGCGGCGATAGAGAGGCGGGGGGCCTGGTGGACTGGTTTGGAGCCCCGGCGCCCGCGCCCCGGACCCCGGGACCACCCGACAGCTTGTGACGTCAGGAACAGACACGCGTTGCGGAGACCAGACCGTCACCTGTCCAAACAAGGACGTGGCAAGCTAATGGCAAGTGCCGGGCCGCCCCCGTACTACCTGGAGGCGCTTAGTTGAGAAAGTGGCTGCATTTACTGGACTAGGCTAGAAAGAGCTAGAGGCTGTCCGCGCAACTTGGCGCGAAAAATGGAGATTCCTTTTTTTATTTTCTTAAAATTCTTCGAGCCCTATGTTCCTGGTAAGGGATGAAATAATATGATCTTCATGGCTTGAAAGGTTTTATTTTACGTACTTCTTACTTCCTTCATCGCTACAACCCTTTGTGGGTCTTGGCCTCCTCAATAATTTTCTTCCATTTCGCTCTGTCTCTGGCCTTCGCTCTCCAAGATGTTTTCTTGCCTATGCAACGTAGATCGTCCTCGATACAGTCCTTCCAATGAATTTCTTGGTCTTCCTCTTGATATTTTTTACTGCGGAGTCCACTTGGTAAAGATTTTATTTACGTACCTATAGTAAAAAGCCTCGGCTTCAGAGTGGTGCAGAAGGTAGTGCCGTCCATCAGCCCCATCTGCGCGTTGGCCGGCTGGTGACGCAGCAGGTGCTTCTTGGGCGGGATGATGTCTGCCAGGACCTCTCGGTGAGGGTCCATCACCTCCGTCACCGTCTTGCTCTGGAGTTCCGCTATCAGTTTCAGCGAACGCATTGCCTGGAAGGTTTGATTTGGTTAATAAATGGGAACTATTGCAGAATAGACTAACTTTGAGATAATTGACACTGGTCGCATCTCATCTCAAGCAAGACAACAAAAAATTATTGTCACAAATACAGCCGAATATCCCAAAATGGAGACATATTGCACTATAAAAAAGAGATAAAAAAAAAGAAGATGGAACAATAAGAAGAGGGAAACTAAGGCCTTTGCATCTACGTAATGAGATGATTTATACAGCGTCCAGTGGCACCTTCACTCACACTATATGGGTGAAGAGAACCCGCGGCGCTGCAGTGCCTGGGTCATTGTTTTAGATGGAGTAGGCCAAGAGTAGGAAAGAGTAGGAGTAGGTAAGAGGGAAAGAATGGCCCTTATTCACCAGGATGTCAAGTTTGTTAGGTTATTATTTTTAGAAAGGATAAAAGTTGTCAAAAACTGGCTATTTGATTGCACGCACTCTAAGTGAACGTTACTTTTCGGGCGGGTGAACGGGGACTTTTTAGTACTATCGTTTTTTTGCACGCTTGACATGAATGCAAGAAAGGCGAAATACAATTTACAACACCATACATTCGTCTCATATTTACCTGTTGTCGCACAAGAAGATGTGGACTCGTAACTTGCAACACCAACTCCTGTAGTACGTCATTGAGGGCCCTCGCCTTGGCCGCGGCGACTTCGCCCTCGGGCTCCGCCCCCTGCCCGGCCGGGCCCGACACGCAGACCCTAACCAGCCTCTCCAGATTCACCGTCGCCATATCTATAGCCCCCGACGACACTTCACCGGTCAAATCCATCATCACGAACAAAACAGCCTTCAGGAACGTAAACACATGCTTGTAGACCCATTCTGGGGCCATCTTCTCGAACATAAACTTGACCGCTATGCAACCGCCGAGTTTGGCGTACCACGCTCGCTCATAGCATAAAGCTGACATTCGCTCGGCTAGATACTCCATTAGGGGCAGGCGACACGCACGCTCTTTGCTTCCGAGGACTGTTGCTGCAGTCTCTATCATGAGGACGAGGGCTAGGTGTCCAGGCTTACACAGCTCCTTTTCTTCGTGTCCCATAACGACCGCTATAGCGTCAACTAGCACCAAGGCGTCGAGGCCTTCTTTGGGCGTGCCCGAGGCCGCGAAAGGCCCGGCCTCTTGAGCGATGGCCACCATAGTGTAGTGGCGCACTAGGGACACCATTGTTGGCAACACGTGGTGACGTAACTCCTTGATAGCGGCAGCTACGAACATGCCAGTAAGAGCGGTGCGGTGGGTGTTGCGGACGATGGAGTTGGAACATTTGTAGTATGGTCCGCTTTGGACTTGAATCTTTCCGTCGAGGAAACTCGGGTGGGAGAATAGCTTTTGTAAAGTTTGCTTGTCGTCGTCCAGGCATAGGGAAGCGGCTAGGTAGCAGCGTAGAACCTCCCAGCACTGTCGCCTGTAGAAAGGATCCGTAGTGCTCGACTTTAGCGCGGCGAAAGCGGTCTCTATTACCTTATCTACTTCGAAGTCTATTGGCTTCGCTTGGTCCTGGAAATACGCTTGGATGGCGGGCGGTGGCGCGTCAGTTTCACGATACTCTAACCTTTGCGGTTCGATCATCATCTTTCTGTTACCGCCGCCGAATTTGCCCAACACTCTAAACGCAATTCTGGCCACTTCGTTATTATGAAGCGTTCTCCATAGCGCTTGCATTAGATCAGCTCTCACTGGCTGAATATGCTCGTAGAGGAAGTCCGGCTGTAGATTATCGACGCACAGCTCAAGCGTACGCAAACCTTGAGATATCAGGGTGTGGGAGCCGTTTAGAGCAGAAACTAACGGGTCCATAAGCATGGGTAAATAGGGTAAGAGACTGCTCAGTCTCACAGGTACGGTCAAGCACAATTCTACGAAGAGATCCTTCATGTGCTGCTTGTGAAGTCCACTCTGCAATCTATTGAGTCCCTCAAGTAAGTTCGGGAGCAATGGCAGGAACTCTTGGTATAGCAAGTCATGACTTCCGCCTCCAATTGAGCGGAACAGGGCTCTTAGCAGGAGGAAATAGTTGTAAGGTTCTTTGGCAGTCATCGCGTAGTCCATAGCCTTGTTAACAATGCTGTGGAGATGCGGTCTGAGCATCTGTTCGTTTTCTGTCGGGAACAGACTTACGGAACCGAACACTAGTTTGAACAGTCGTAAATACAAGTTGGACCTCTCGATATTGGTGCCCATTTCCTCCATTCGTTCGAGGAGGTATTCTACTAGGACTGTAGCGAATATTGGTGATGTGGCCGGGTTTGAGAGGAAGGTGTTGGCGATTATTTGCAGCGTCATGTTCTTGTTGATTCTCTCCACCATATGGGAGATCGTCGCGGTGAAAATTTCTTGGAACGTCTGTGGGTTCATCATGGAGAACTGAAACAGAGAAATATCTCATGAGACTAAGTGTTCTCTATCTCTATCTATCTATCTATCTAATCGTTAGGGGTTGGAATATAAAGATTTAGCTTTTACCACCTCCTTATTATCACGAGCACGACCATATTGCTAGAGCTAAGGCACGATGATATTTTGGTTAGTTCGAGAGAGCGATAAAATGTCATACTGATTGAATCGAGCTCCAAGGTAGAACAATGCCCTAAAGTTTCTCAAAAACTTGGTGGCGCAACTTGTTAACTCAGAGTGCCGTCTCTCTGAGTGCAAAGGCAGAAGTCCCGCGGAGAGTGAATCTTGAAGCGGGCCAAACGGCCCTAGCAACAGTCTAGCGAAGTCCATTGATGAGTATAATTACCCTTTTATGCTAGCCTAACCCGTTCTGTAAGTTATTTCAAGTGTCTCGGTAAGTGTGACGGCGCGATAATTATACTTACACACCTGCCCTGCGATATAAGTAAAAGCTGGTAGCATCGTTGCTGTCCCGCTTTAGGTAGTACAACAGTGTCACAGAGCTCATATTACCAGTCTCTTGAAATCAATAAAAATCGTCACGTAAAGAAAATCTGTCAGGAATTTTGCCCTCTCTATAAGGTGATAGGCACAGGCCGGGACCAAGGCCTAAGTAATCTAAGCCAGGCCAAAGGCGAAGGCCGAGTTCCGAGGAGAGCGAAGCTCTGAGCGGGCCCAACGTCCCAAGCAACAGCTAGGCCTATTGATGAGTAGAACGACCTTCTATTAAAGTTTGTCAGGATCTATTTCTAGCACATTGCAAGTAGGCAAGTCTCCCCTAAGGCGGACTTGCGTCAGTCAGGGTTAGCCAACCAACTCTGAGTTACTCTGAGAGACATTTCCATACAATTATTGACGCAAGTGGATCTTAGTATGTACTCACCACTCCGCTAAAGTGCTCAAGCACTTCTTTCTCCTCCTTGGAGCGCACGTGGGGCTGTGCGGGGGGCTGCGCGGGCGCGCGGGGCGCGGCAAGCGTGTAGATGTCAAGCGACTGTAGCCCCCAACGCACCAGCCGGATGAACACTAGGGTCTCTTTTGCGCTGAACTGCTTCTGACCGTTGATTGTTGAGGCGCCTTCCGTGTTCGTGGTTGTCTGGCGAGGGGGTTTTGTTAGGAGTTAAAGTCGTAGTAAGGATTGAAGTGGATGAGGACTAAAAAATAATGAAATACTATTTTTACTCGTTTTTTTCCTTGAGCTTTTGCGCCCTTTTCAGGGTTTAACGCCTAATATGAAAATTATTTTTGCTATTGCTGTAAAATATGAAATTCTCCAAGCCCTTTCTTGGGAAAAACAGACGCACTTGAAGACATAATGTTGAGGAAAACAGCCTGATTTACTGTTCGCCCACCTCTGACCACTGTTCGGTGGTCAGAGGTGTCAGAGCCCACCTCTGACCACCGACAATTTTTCCTAAGAGAGACCTTGGAGCCGATTCTCGGGAATCTAAAATACGCATCTACCGAAGGAAATACTGAAAGCAATTTCAGAAGAACTTACTTTACACGAAGCGCAGCCCCAAGTGATGGTCTTCACGCCGCAGACGAGGGTCTTGACCAGGGTCCTATAGTCTCCCACATTCAGGTTGTTCATCTGGGAGGCCGGGAAGCCGATCTTGGCTTTCTCCTCGGGCTTCGAGATGCTGTCGAGGAAGTCGGCGTTGGGTTTCTCATCTTCGACCTAGAAAAGACATAAACGTTAGGTTATAGAGTCTGGCTACCGAGAGTTGGCATTGGAAAAGGTCGGGAATTTTATATAAATCTCATCGTAGCAACATCAATATTACTATGAGAAAATTGGAATAACCGGTTTTGATACTTGATAGTATACAGTGAATTAATTATTTATTGACTGAATGACTGACTGATCACGATCTCAAACTACAAATCTCAAAATTCGTTAATCTCAATGCCAACTCTGGGTAGCCAGACTCTAGTGGCCACCTCTGGCGTCAGAGTTTTTAGGCCGTCCAAAGGGCCTCTGACATGGCTTAACGATTGTTATTAATCAACAACAACCGGGAACAACAGTTTCACGTGCCTTTCGAAACACGGAAGCCCTCAGATATTATTGCCACTAGCGGTCACCCATCCATGGACTGACCACTCCCGATGTTGCTTAATTAAGATATAAGATATAAAAAACACTTCAGATAAAAGATAGTAAGTTGTAACCTGTATTAGACACCTACATAACATGCGTAAAATAATAATGGCATGAACTTGCATCTCAGGCAGAAATGGTGCTTATTTGACTACAAAGCGACCTACCTTGACATCGGTTAAGGGCGGTGCGGTCTGGGACTGCGAGGTCGGGGTACTTGGGTTGGTCGCACCGGCTGCCGCAACGGCGCCGTTAGTCGCGTTCTGCTTGCTGTTTGGAGAAAGATAGGGAGTTTAGAGTTTAGTTGGACAGTTGGTGCGGTGGTATCCTTGCCGGGCTAACATGGTAGGCATTGATCATTTGGTCCAATGGTCAACACAGAAAACGACAGGTAACTTTGTCAAGATATCGAGAAAGTAGTGAACGCACAAGCTTCACCACAGTTTTGCCTGCGCAAACCATCTTGTTTAAATAACACTGCGCGTTTAGTTGGTAAGACGGGAGCATGCGCTAGAGTATGGACGCACAGTGTTCAGCATACAAGCTGGCTTGCGTAGGCAAAACTGTGGTGAAACTTGTGCGTGGGGTAAGCCCATAACACCTTTGCATTTGTGCGTTGCCTATGCCAAGCAGCATTTGTTGTTGAAAGATTTGAAAGAACCTCAGTAACATCCCCACTAAATTCACGCCTATTTTGCTGGTAGGCCGGGTAGCAGAATACATACAGGCTCGCAACCATGAGGACAAAGACGGCGTAAACACATAAAGCAACAGCCAACCTTAATTCTGTGGGGTTCGCAACAGAACCAAATAACCCTTTTGGCGTAAGTTTTGGCCATATTACCCTTTTGACCCTTTACGCGACTGGCGGCCCTCATCTAAATTGTCGACAATGCAAAAACGTGTCGCCACACCCTCACCATTTAGCCATCAGCGCCGGCAGCTGCAGCTTGGATATGGTCTTGAACTTGAGCACGAAGACGTCTAATATCCTCATGAGGAGATGTCTCCCGGGCGGCGCGCCGTTGACTGCCTGCGAGCTGCCGGCCGCCGCCGAGGCCTCGCTCTCGGATCGCTGCCGGATGCAGTCTACCAGGTTCAGAAGGAGCTTGCACGACATTGTCTGGATGCTGTGAGGGGAAAGAAGTTAATTATTTTTTTAAATAACAGTTCAAATAGCGGTGTTATCGCTAAAAACGATATCTTCCAGACAATCTTTGTATTGACAGTACTGAGAGCGAAAACACAGTAGCAGCAGAGGCACAAAGAAATTAATGTGTGTTAGTGTGGTGGAGTTTGAATTTTTTGGGCTTGAGACCTATGGCTCCCTTCCCACTTTCACGCATGGCGCGGCAATGCGTCTCTTAGCGTAGCAAGGATTTGTATGAAACCGAGCATAGAAGCAGTTGCCGCATTGTCATTTACAAAATGCGAAATAGAAAGAACACTTCAGATAAAAGTCACCCTGTAATGTGAAAGCTCTCTCTCTCAAAAATCATTGGTCCCTCTAATAAAAATATGTGCATGAAATTGGACACATTGAATGAACATTAAGGCTGGAAGATAGCAGCGTGGCGGGAAATTCAAAATGTTCACAGATTCAATTATTGTTGTTCTGTTGTTTACAATAATGAAAAGAATACTGTTTTATTGCCGCGAACGAAAAATCGCTGAACAAAAATAGCTCAGTTTAGCTACAAAATGTACAAAACTGTGAAAATTTTGAATTTCCCGCCACGTTGCTATCGTCCACCCTTAAACAGACGGTCTCACAAAAAGGCTTATTCAACCAACCTTGTTGGCAAGGACTCGTCGTGCACGTTCTTTGAGAACAGGTGCGCCGCGATGGCCAAGTCCGACAGCGGGAGGTGCTGCCGCACATGGTGCACCAGGTCCGCCAGCGTGGAGTAGGCCAGCGGGCGGAGCGACTCGTGCACCGTCCACCCGCCGCCCAGCAGGACGTCCTCGTCGAATAGACGCTCCATGTAGGGGACAAATTCTGGGGAAGGCCCTTTAGTTACATATCTACAAGGTGTTGTTCTGTAAAGTGGCACCCGACTGAGGGGTGATTATTTACACGATACTGAAGCAAAAAAAAAAAAGTGTCAGTGGAAAATGCGCCAAAATTATTAACCTTTATTTATAAAAAAAAATCCTCATAAAATTTTCGTACTTTTTTTATATTTTTTTTTCTATTTTATTTTATTTTATTATGTTTTGTAAGTAAATTCGGTAATAAAATAACTTAAAATTCAATTAATGAAAAAAATATATATTTTATCGTAATTTTTTTGGTAATAGTTAAATTATCTGAAACCCTAAATAATAAAAAATATCTCTGAAAAGTTAAAAGAAAAAAAAGTTATAAAATAAAAACCAATGATAGGTAAAGCCTCATAACTTCTAAACGACAAAAAATGGTTGAACATACATGGGGGTGATTTGGGTAGCTCTTGGTGTCAGCTATCTAGATTTTCTCGCTTGACGTCTATGTTTGGGCCACCATGTACATGGTCAAGACATGCACCAGGCAAACTAGTGGATTGCGCGGGACGGGCCCCCCGCGCCTCGCCGCCTACACGCCCCCCGCGCACCCCCTCTCGCAATTATTTCTCCGCCGCGTGTAAAATTGACCATTATTGTAAAATATCAGTTTTTATCATTATAACATCATAAACCATACAGTCCACTATTATTGAAGCATCGGTAGGTATCCCTATAGGAAACAGGGTTCTACAGACCATAAATTTATTAACAACTATATTTATAACTTACAGCTAACAAATAACCAAGACGTTATAAACTTAACCAATTATAATTTCACAAACGTATGAAAGTAATCTAATAATGTTTTTTTTTTTTTTTATGTAGCCTCTATAGTGTCCCACTGCTGGGCAAAGGCCTCCCCTCTTCTCTTCCACTCCTCTCTATAATAATCCATTGACTAAAGGGCGGGACTGAGAGCGTGAATTTTAGTTTGAGTATTCTTCTCTCATGTCGAAAGCATCAAATGTCGTGCTCCCCGAAACGCGCCAACTAAAGTATTGATGTATGGTTAAATAACCATTATTACTATTTTATCAGAAAAGTGGCCCTCGAAGTAAGAGCTAGAGAGAGCCTCCCCAGCTTATTGGATCGAACCGAGCCCATTGTTGGCGGATTTTTTCTCGAAGTAAGAGCTAGAGATAGCCTCCCCAGCTTATTGGATCGAACCGAGCCCATTGTTGGTGGATTTTTTATCTGCTTAAGCGTAATTATTTTAAACACCCTATAATATGAAGACCGCGACAACCACGAAAGCTTCAAACAGTCAGCATACGCGGCCGCATAGCCGGATACTTACTTAATCTCAAGTCAGTGGCAAGAATGTGTCGGGTTGCAATCACCAATTCCTTCCTAAGGTGGGCTACCTCCGGAGGGCACAGAGTTAGCAGTCCAATTATCCCCTTGACCATGAGGTTGGCATGGCTTGCAATTGTCTCTTGATATATCCTTATGATGTAGGCGAGGAAAGCAAGTGTCTTGATCTGGGCCCCCATAAAATCCACAAAAACTTCCTTGTTGAATGATGTTGATTGCCTGAAAGGAACAGTTGAGTTAGTTGGGACAGTGGCTCATGGCTTTTCAGTGTACATTTGTGGCATGTAATAAGACTAAATTTCATTTGAAATTAACATTTGATTTGTTTTGCAAAACTAATTGGCATTACTGGTTTCTGCAACAAGTAGAAGATACTAGATGTGTACCAACTACTTATTATTGACGGATTGACACAATTAATTTAGGAATTTTAGCTTGAGTCATCACTTGAACCCTCAGCCTCAAATGGGTAATTAAGTCACCCTCAGCCTCAAATGGGTAAATAACTCGAATATGTATTTGATACTTTTAACAAAGTAATTAAAAATGTAACTCTTTTACCTGTGAGAAGCGGCAGGCTGCAGAGTGATGGTCTCCATGATGAGAGGGATGAAGTTGCTGACCTCCTGGTGAACATTCTGCTTGTACAGCTGGTACATCAGCACCACTATTATCGGTAGCTCTTGGATCACTTTCAGGGACAGCACCGATTTTGGGATGAGGTTGTACTGAAAAAATAAAAGACATGATGACTGATCAGCCAGATAATACTAAAATATTTTATTTCATTTCATAAGGAGTTGGCAAAGTGTACAAGCTAGTTTTAGTTTGGTCTTCAGGCAAACCCATCGTGACCATGAAAATGAGTAAATGAGTTAGTGTTGCGTATATGATGCTAGTATCATCCGCCGCTGTTAGTAGCACAAATGTTTATTACTATAATTGATTAAGTTCGGAAAACTATAGGTCTGTATATTTTTAAATAATTTTCTGATATACTTTTCTTTTTTATGACTGTTTGTTTTCGATATAAATAAAAAAATATATGAGGAGCGACGGAACAAAAATTGTTAAGTACAAAATGTCTTGATTCGAGTAAAATGCAAAAAACTGTTTTATTAAATACCATGATCCTATCGTTTTTAACAATTTTTGTTCCGTCAGTCGGTTTTGAAGTGACTTTTGTATCGAAGTTAACTGATTTTGTTTGAGTTTAATACCAGCATCGGGTAGGATTTAAAAAAATAGGGCTATAACATGCGTCATAACATTTTTTGCCTCTTGAGTACTTAACTATTTTTGTTCCGTCACTCCTCATATAATGACGATAATGAGGCTTGAGGGTATGACAAAACAAAAAGGTCTTACTGTGACAACAGTGCCATCTAGCAACTTCTTCTCAGTATGGATAGGAGTCACCGTGTAAGTCTCCTGCAGTAGCTGCTCTATGTTGACCTCCGAAAGATCCTTCACCCTGATTGTCGGCCTCGGCTCGAATATCTTGGGAAGGTGGTTCGGCAAGTCAGAGTATATCCCTTTCACCCATTGGAGGAATTTGTGTATCTGGAAACAAAGATTTTGTTAGAACAAGCATAAGGGAGAATATTATCTGAAGATTAGAAGTTACTAACATAACAAAAGGTAAATGGTGCCCCATTAGTGAGTTGCACTAATTAACTCATTGAATGCCGATTATCTTGTGCGGTATTGTTCTTTTATTGTTTTGCTACATATATTTATAGATAGCGTTCAATGGGTTAAGAAACAAGAAATGTGATTAAATATCTTACATCTACTTCAGGGTTGTATGGAGGTCTGTATTGTTTGTGCAGCTCCATAAATATCTTTAGGCAGACCAGCACATTTTCCTCATTCTCAATTTCCATCAATTTGAGCATCAGAATGAGTATGCTCTTTACGTATGGCCGCAACGTCTCGCTTATTGGCAAACGGTGTATCATTTCGAGGATTAGCTTTCTGACTTGCTGTATGTTGTACTCCGCGATGAAGTGTGGCTCTCCTTCTTGCAGTATCTTGAGGAATATCTTCAAGGAGTGGTCAAGAAATTGTGGGTATTGTGGGGAACTCAAAATCACCTGAAACAATGGATTTTTTTTTTTATAGGTACTCGGCGTATAGCGGCCATTCTGAGTGGTAAATGCCACGATATTTTGGATTGTCAGAAGATTGCCTTGAAGAAAGGGTCTTTGGTTACCTCAAAGTTTTCGCTAAGCTCTTGCGCAGCCTTCAGCTTTATCTCGTCCTTGGCACCAGCATCCGCCAGCATGGTCACATAGCTCCGGTACGTGTTCATCTGGGTATGCGGGTCCCCAGGACCTCCTGGCGCCATGGTGGCCATCATCTTCTACCGAGGAACGACCACCAAGCACAAGAAAACACTTCTTCGTCAAAGCATCGTGGTCATTTTCGGTGAGCTAACGTAAAGATTGCTCAAGCACTTAGCTAATATTGATCCTAGATGTTAAGCACGACACTATTTACACGTTTTCATCACTCAAATATAGCAAAACGAGGTATTTTCATACGTTTTATCATTATAAGTTTATTTTCAAACAGTTTTCGGCGACCATCCACCAACAGCAACCAAGACAATTATTGTTTTTTTTACAAGAGTGAGTAGTGTTGGGGTAAATTCATTCGTTCAATTCTACTAATTCATTCACTTTAACCGTTCAGTTGAATAGATCGGCAACACTAACGTCTATGGTCTATCTTTTATTTTTTTGTCTATGAATGAACCAACCAAGTCTATCTTGTTTATTCTATGTCATCGGCATCGATGGATGCTTTTTACATTATTTTTGTAACACAAAAATGGGTTGAAAACTGAATAAAACTCTAGTACGGGTTGTGGAATAGTGAAATTAAATTTACTGTGTCAACATAAAATGTGATCATGGCAGTTTTCACTACGCTGTTTCTCATAACAGTCGCCCTAAGATGCACAATAGTGTATGGATACGAGTTCATATCACAATATCACAGTCAACATAATAATGAGACATTCCAGTTTTACCACCTCGCCATCGACAGAGTGAGTGGTCAGGTGTACGCAGGATCGCTGAACTGGCTGCATCAGTTGAGCCCCGACTTGAAGCCCATCCACGTAGTGCGGACTGGCCCCAAGCTCGATAATCCTATGTGCCCTGCCTCGGGCTGCTCGTCGCCCAGTGCAACGTCGTGGATCGACAATGTGAACAAAATCTTAGTGATAGACCAAGAGTCAAAAATAGTGATCGCGTGCGGGTCCATCGCGCAAGGTTCCTGTGTCAAGTACAAGCTTGGGGATCTGTCGGCGCAGCCCGATTCCGTGCTGGAGAGCGTCGCAGCGAACGACCCCGAAGCCTCCACGTACGCCTTCATTGGCCCCGAGAGGTACAACTCGTGGGACAGAGCCAATGTGCTGTATGTGGGCACCACCTTCACCAACAACGGGGAGTACAGACACTATGTGCCGGCCATCTCCAGCCGCGACCTGATGACGCTCCAGCTCGCGCAGGAGACCTTCAACACGCAGAGTTTGATACAGATAGATGTCAAATACAGAGACAACTTCTTAGTGCAATATGTTTACGGATTTAATGCCAGTGACTATGCATATTTTCTACTCATCCAGAAGCATTCCCACCTGGCCGGCAACGAGGAGCTTGGGTACGTGTCGCGGCTGGCCCGCACCTGTGTCAATGATGACAACTACAACAGCTACACTGAGGTGACCCTGGAGTGCCATGTACAAGAAGAAGTTAATGGTAAGAGTGAACTTGTCAATTACAATTTAGTCCAAGATGCTAAAATAGCTAAGGCAGGGACAAACCTTGCCAACCAACTGGGTATAGAAGTAGGGGACCCAGTGCTAGTTGCCTCCTTCAGCCCCTCTAAAAGCATCACTAATGATCCAATGGGCAAATCTGCCATATGTGTATACTCTCTTCAAGAAGTAGACATTAAGTTTAATGAAAATGTTCACATGTGTTTCAATGGTAGTACCAAGTCCCGCAATATGGGATACATATCAGGCATGATATCAGATGGTAAATGTCCCAGTGTTGGGTCTACTGGCAATATACTTAACTTTTGTGAAGTAGGTCTTAAAATAAGTGGCCGCTATCCTATTAAAACCATGTCTCTAATCAATTGGAAAGATTCTCATGTAACTTCGGTGACCATGTCAGTGACAGGTATACACACTGTTGCATTTTTAGGGACTAGTAGTGGTGTCCTAAAGAAAGTACTAATAGATACTGATAAGTCGATAGAATACTCAAGTGAGCAGCTCCTTCCTGGACAAAGAATCTTACCAGACACAACTCTGTCATCCCATCAAAGAACTGTGTACATTTTAGGCAGAAATAGCATAGTACAAATCCCAACTGAGCGCTGCTCAGAGCATGGAAACTGTTCATCATGCCTAGAGTCTAATGATCCACATTGCGGCTGGTGCTCTTTAGAAAAACGGTGCACAGTTCAAAATGTCTGCCAGAAAGGTACACAAAGTGCCCCCAGATGGTTGTCTCAGTACACAGGCCAACAATGCATTGATTTTGAGCAAATCCAACCGGACAGAATATCTATGAATGAAGAGACAACTGTCCAACTCATCATAAGGACATTACCAGAACTTCCTTTTGGGGCCAAGTACAAATGTGTATTTGGCAACGCCACAGCTATAGATGCAGCTGTGACTTCTAGTGGCCTGGCCTGTCCCACTCCCGACATCAAGCACAGACCAAGTATTCCACCAAACCAAGATCATGTCAATGTTCCTCTATCAGTTCATTCATCAGAAACCAATAAAGATTTCGTCTCACGCAACTTTGCTTTCTTTGACTGCTCTAAACACGCCACTTGTCATTCATGCATAATGAGCGATTGGGAATGCAACTGGTGTATTTATGATAATCGCTGTACTCACGACACCTCTGTGTGCCAGAGGACCATTATAAGCGGCGAGAATAACCCGGCCAAACAACTAAATCACGGCATCGGCCACTGTCCTAGAATACGGCAGTACAAACAACCAATCTTGCTCCCAAACAATGTTCCAAAAGAACTAGAATTAGAAGTGGAAAACTTGCCGCATTTGCAACCTGGACACACGGGATTCCAATGTATTGTGAGCATTGAGCAAGCTAATATGATACTGCCAGCGAGGGTCGAATCTAATCACTACATAGTGTGCGATAAAACTACGTACTCTTATGAAGAAGACGTCGGAGAGTACAACGTCAGTGTTAAAGTCGTGTGGAACCACAAACATTACATTGACACTATTACCATAACGCTTTACAAATGTGGGATCCTCGGCTCTCACAGGGAACATGCGGACTGCTCTCTCTGCATAACAAGAAACTCAATCTATCAATGCACATGGTGTGGCAACACATGTTCCTATAGCGAATCTTGCCTTGAAAACCCAGTGACCGAATGTCCGAAGCCAAGAATTGACATGATCAAGCCGTTGAGCGGTCCTATTGAAGGTGGAACGCTAGTTACTATCGAAGGTAGTAATTTGGGTTTGAGGGTGGAGGAAGTGACTGGCAAAGTGCGCATAGGCGATGTGCCATGTAGAATCGTTGATTTCGAAGTTTCTGTGAGTATTACTTGTCGAACGGGTGCGTCAAACGGATCAGCTGTCGCTCCCGTTATAGTCCAAAATGATGCAGGTTACACCGAGTCAACTGTAGAGTTCAGCTACAAAGACATAAAGCTCCATAGCGTCTATCCTCCAGTTGGCCCTGTATCCGGAGGGACACAGCTAGCCATAGGCGGGGAATACCTAAACATCGGCTCAGCCGTGTCCGCGTATCTAAATGAGTTACCATGTTCTGTCAATACTACGCAAACCGCCAACAGCAGATTGATTTGCATCACTCCGAAAGCAGGCATTCCACGTGTCATCAATACGTTGACCGTAGCTATAGATAACGCAAACAGAACACTAACCGGCGATCTATTCAACTACACAGCTGACCCAACTATTATGGAGATTAAACCTTTAACGAGTTTTGTGTCAGGCGGCAGAATGATAACAGTTCACGGAACAAACCTACACACTATCCAAAAACCCCTGATGAAACTATATTACGCCAATGAAGATATCCCCGTAAACCATACATCTTGTGTGGTACTAAACTCGAATCAAATGGAATGTCCTAGCCCGGCGATAAACGCGAAGTATCATGAAATTTTACAGGCAACTAAAGCTCAGACGAGCACTCCGCAGATAGCAATGAAAGTAGGGTTCGTCATGGATAATGTCGAAACTATGCACGATTTGGAAAAATACTTCAATCCTCCAAGAACTCACATGTTGTTTGTTGAAGATCCTTATGTTTACCAATTCCCTAACAGGGTGAAATCATATAAGGGTGATCCGTTAGTAATTGAAGGAGAGCATTTAATCAGAGCTAGCGACGAGACTGATGTAATCGTAACAATCGGAGTTCAGCCATGCAATGTTACTAGCCTAACAATGCAACAGCTGCTTTGCACGCCTCCTCAAATACAGCCTCCTAATACCGATGAAAATGGAGTACAAACTGATGATATCAACTTGCCTTTAGTCGTCGTAAAAATTGGAAGAAACTTGAGATTCCCAATCGGTTACCTTCATTACGAACTTCTCAGAAATTATAATTTTCCGCCCGAAGCTATTGCTGGGATCGCAGCGGGTACCTTCTTCTTGGTACTCATATTTATGATAGTTCTAGTCATGTACAGACGAAGGAGTACAAAAGCTGAAAGAGAATATAAACGGATTCAGATTCAGATGGACACACTGGAGAGTAATGTAAGACTGGAGTGCAAGTTAGCGTTTGCTGAACTGCAGACTGATATGTCGGACTTGGCAGCAGATTTGGAACATTCAGGCATTCCGACCCTTGATCACGTGAACTACGTCATGAAGGTATTCTTCCCAGGCGTATCAGATCACCCCATACTGAACGTCCAACGACAGTTCATAAACACGCCCAGAACTAACTACGATGCGGCAATGATTCAATTTGAACAGCTATTGAACAATAAATGTTTCCTGCTGTCATTTATAGACACATTGGAGGCGCAAAAATCATTCAATATTAGGGACAAAGTCAACGTAGCATCGTTGCTAATGATAATTCTGATGGGCAAAATGGAGTATGCCACGGATATCCTCAAATCGCTCCTATTGCGTCTAATTGACAAATCAGTCTGTAACAAGCATCCTCAGCTTATGCTGAGGAGAACTGAAAGTGTGGTTGAGAAAATGTTGACCAATTGGATGGCTCTATGCATGTATTACTATCTGAAAGACTATGCAGGATCATCCTTGTTCCTACTGTTTAAAGCAATCAAACACCAAATTGAGAAGGGCGTAGTCGATGCCATAACTCACGAAGCACGATATTCATTGTCTGAAGAGAAGCTTCTAAAAGAACAGATTGACTATCAAACGGTCACGTTGCACATCGTTCAAGATGACTTTGACGAGAAAGTCCAATGTAAGGTTTTGGACTGCGACAGCGTGTCGCAGGTTAAATCCAAGATTCTGGACGCCCTGTTCAAAAACACACCATTCTCAATGAGACCTTCCGTCCATGAAGTTGATCTCGAGTGGCGACACGGGCGAGGAGGCCACGTCACGCTGCAAGACGAAGATGTCACAACGAAAACACTCAACGGCTGGAGAAAACTCAATACTCTAGCTCACTATGGTGTCAAAGAATCAGCAGTTATGTCGCTAATATCGCGACAAAATGACAGCTTCAACACCCCATACAAAATACCTTGCAAAAACTGCACGGGAATATACTGTTCCAATTCCCACATACGAGTCTACAACAGTGACATAGGCAACGACCAAAATGTACATTTCTATCACTTGGTGAAGCCAATCGAATATCAACACATTATCAGCAAGTCCTCGGAGCATAGTCATAAAGCGATACCAGAGATCTTCCTCACAAGACTGTTATCGACTAAGGGAACAGTCAACAAGTTTGTAGACGACTTTTTCAGTACAATTCTTACAGTCAATGAAGTCCTACCACCTGCTGTAAAGTGGCTTTTTGACTTGTTCGACGAAGCGGCCAGGGCACACGGCATCTTGAACCCAGAGGTCGTGCACGCGTGGAAGTCCAATAGCTTACCACTGAGATTTTGGGTGAATCTCATAAAAAACCCAGACTTTATATTTGATATCAACAAAACAGCGACTGTTGATTCATCATTATCTGTGATTGCGCAAACATTTATGGATGCGTGTTCGCTGAGTGAACACCGCCTGTGTAAAGACTCGCCATCCAATAAGCTATTATTCGCGAAAGATCTACCAACGTATAGAGACATGGTTATACATTTTTACCAATCGGTGTCGCAATTACCTCAAGTAACAGACCAAGAGCTCAGCACCTCAATGCAGCAACTGTCTGTTCAACAGTTGAATGAGTTCGACACTTTGTCTGCCTTGAAAGAGCTGTACATTTATGTCAGTAAATATAGAGAACAAATTATATTAGGATTAGAAATGGATCCTCTATGTAACAAAATGCATTTAGCTCATAAATTAGATAATGTAGCGTGCACTATGGAAGGCGACCCTACATCCATATGCTGACTATATGATAATGATAAAACAAGCTACGACTTAATTGCATTCACGTAATTGTTTCAACAACACCCAATTTGTAACATGCAGCTTTAATTTTTTATGAAACAAAAGAATACTCAGAAATAAACCGATTTGTAAGACTGTAAAATATCAGTTGAAATTAATGTAGTTAGAAGTTTTCGAACCTTATTTTTTCTCGACGGAGTTATGTATAATACTTCTAAATGTAAGGACATTGATGTAATGTAATGCAAAGTTTTTTATCCACCATGTTGATTTTGTACTACCTACCTACTAACTACCAGTCTGCTTCAAGTCTACCTTTCCCCGCACCTTACCTTAGCCCCCACAACGCCCGGTATCGCCCGGCCGGAGCGCGCGTGGACCAGTGTACGAAGAACTGCAAACACGTAGGACTAAATACTAAGTAAGGTTCGTCGTTCGCTGGTCCACGCGCGCTACTGTATCAGTTACCGACTTACCGCGGGGTATCGTGGGTGGAGAGAACTGCGACTAGGTAAGCGTAGGGAGAGATAACAACAACTTGAATCTGACTGGTAGGTCATTTTCGATTTTTATGCATTTACTACATCTCCCAGTGGCCATATTTTCAAGTGTCCATGGTATTATTATTGTATTTTTCCTTTGAATCCTATGTATATTTTTATTTATTGCTCTCTTGTCGTATGTAAGCAACAAATATAATTTTTTAAATGATTTTATATTGATCTTGTGCTGTAAAATAAAGAAGTATTCAACTAATTTTGTAACATAATTCAAGTGTATGTATGTCGGAATACTTAAAATAACTATTGGTGTGTATTACCTATGCTACGATAAGTAAGATTGTATGTGTAAAGAGATTTAATTTAAGTATTATTTAAGGAAAATGTGATATTTGTATCTGGAATATTGATGTAATTTTTAAGTTATTTAGTTTATTATTTTATTCTTATAACTGCTCATTTAATTTACTTAATTGTTCAGAGCTGCTATTACTTTGATGAATCTCATAGAATGATTTTGCTTCTTTACAAACAAAAGTACATTGATATTAATTGTAATGTAGTATTCTCGTGTAGGAAATGATCTCATTTCATTCGTAACTTGTTTGCAATAGCATAATTTCGCCTGTCACGGTTATAATTAAAATAGATAGCTCAACGACTTTTTATTTATTTATTCATAGCTTGTATTATTTTCTACGCGCAAGTAAAGTAACTGTACGGTAATATTCCATTTACAAAATATTTTAAGATAGTGTAATTTGTTAGTTCTAAAGCAACGTAAATTCACCCGTCTCTTGAAATTTTATATTATTGACTTAGAAATAATAATATACTTATTTATCAAAATATGTGTTCTTATTTTATCGAGCAATAAAACAAGGCTTCAATTTTGACAATATTTATTAAAGTATAGTCAACAATCATAAGACATTTACAAACAAAAGCTCATCCGTTGCAAAATCTATAATAAGGCAACATTAAAATCGCATAATTACCACCAATGCATAAGCTGTTTCTAGTTCACTTTGGAAAGAATATCATCATCATCAATTCCTGTTATCCCTAATCAGAGACATAAGGCTCTAAAAACAGTTTTCCTTTCTGGCCGATTTTGCGCGTTCATCTCAAGCTGGGATAATTATTCTCATCCCGAGACTGTTTGCTTTGGAAAGAATATATACTTATTAATACAAGTTTTCATTCATGTTACGTCGGAATGTTAACAATGGTTTAATAAGCTTTTAAATTCAAGAAATAGGCCCAATAATCATAGATTTGGTAGAGTTTACAAGAATAGGGCATGGATAAACTAGTAGTACCTAATAAAGATCACACGTAATACGACCAAGCGTTTTCAAAGATATTGTTAAATAATAGAAGTTAAAAACTAAAACCCGACTACTAAAAGGCTTAAAACAAGACCTGTTTATCCTTAAAATAGACTCATAGATAATTAATCGTAGTCGGAGGGCATCGGTTTATCCAATGCGAATGTGGTGTCCTCCGACTACGATTAATTATCTATGAGTCTATTTTAAGGATAAACAGGTCTTGTTTTAAGCCTTTTAGTAGTCGGGTTTTAGTTTTTAACTTCTATTATTTTTTGAGCTTTTTAGTAAGTCATTTTGGACGATCACCCAGAATAGAACCAAGAAGGGCAAAAAAAACACATTTTGGATTTTTTTGTTCTATTTGTTATGTTGACGCTACATGTGTTATACATTTTTGAAAAGGTCTTTTAAAGCCCTTTCATTTGATACCCATGACGATGGTATCCGATAATTTTTATTTTTAGGTCCACCACTTTAGGGCGCAGCACAGCCGCCATCTTGGTTTTTTTCAAAATTAAACTATCCTATGTTACCTGGGTGATTAAGACGAATCCAACGACACCTCATTTGTTGAAATCGGCCGAGTAGTTTAGGCTCTGCGAGGGAACAGATGAACACACAAACATACATACATACATACATACATACATACATACATACATACATACGCTGCTAAAATCATAACCCTCCTTTTTGCTTCGCGTAGTCGGGTAAATACAGGATGCCCGGAAAGCACCGAAAGGCGAGAGGTAGAGCCACCCCCAGAGCTTCCCGAATCAGTAAAAAAAAGTATTCGCATCAGTACTTTTGGAACACTTCCCTCTCTACCTCTTTTTATTATAGTGGCGCTTTTACCGACAGCCTAGGTCATGAAAAGGGCCCACTAAGTCCAACAAACGATCGAGTGCCGGGACCTATGTGCGGTAGGTCTTGCCGCCTTAGCTTGTGCTTCGGTACTCTGCGAGTACTATTGGAACAGCCTGTATAACGTAAATATTATAATATACAAACTAACATGAGTATAGGTATAACGATATTCGTAGAGTTTGCGCGAAGTTTTTAAATGCGCCACTACACAATAGGCTCGATAAAAGTCATTGCTAAATAATGTAACATATTGGAATAGCACTCACAAGTGCAATGAGATCTACAACAATGAGACCAACGGCAACAACACATACAGAAATATCGATCGGTATTGTAGACTGTAGGTACTGTGTTGTGCATGTAGAAAACATAAATGTTAGACACAGATTTAATTAATAGTAAGTAGGTATTGTCTCTGTAATGCCGAAAAAAGAGCTTTGGATAGCTTTAGAAAGAAGCTACTCGATTTTTGAACGTTTACATCTATTGAATAGGTGAACAGGTTGAATTCATTATTAATTTGATGTGATGTTTTCTGCGACAAGTTAATCTCCAGTAATGAATCATAAATTATTGTATACCTACATTAATTGTTTAAAATAAGAGCGATCAACACTCACTATCTATATAAAATCTTATCACAGGCCATAAAAAATATTACCACCTTCGTCCTGGTAAACATAGATTGCACGAAAAGCATGCTTCCATCACATAGGCTTTTAAGTAATGCATATCAGTAAGAGTTATGAACACAAAATATAGCTTAGGAATATTAGATTTAATTTGACCAAAGGTCGGAACTTTTGGAATAACAGGCTGTTTTTTTTGCATAGGTACGTATTCAGAATAGGATTTGTCATCATGTGTTAAATCTCCCCGTGTCACTCCCGCTTGAGTCTTAAGAAAAAAAAAATAGGTTGAAAACAGCACGTAAATGAACTTGAAAAAATCTTAACTCATTAACCGTTGAGTTTATGACCACCCACCATGCAAAGGACTTGGTTGAAAATGCCCAAACCTACCATCTCTTCGTTTGATCCATGTATTTTGGACTACACTGTGACAGGGTCACCCCGTATAATATCTCAAGACCCAAGTGGGAGAGGCGCAGGGAGTTTTTGCACCTTATATTCGTACTGACACCATTCTGAACCTGTATCCCAAATTGCAGCATGATCCGAAAATGTTCCTATCTAATTCCTAAAATTCCTGAGCTAATAATTAATACAGTTTTGCCAAGCTAAGCTGGTCACAATAAGTCAGTACTGTAGGAATACCATTCGGTTTTATACACAAAAATTCATAAGAGCAGTTTCGTTATTGTAACGTGCTTTATAAATTATGTTATGCCTTTAGGCGCAAGAACACTGTGTATTGCAAGGCCATCTAAATAAATGCTCAAATGAACAGTAATAAATAATTCTCAATAACAGTTATTTGCTTGCCGGGTGGCAATGCTCGGGAATGCAACACGCAAGTATCGAAAAAAAACCTGCCTTTCCTTGGTTCAAAATACAAACATTTAGCTTTTGCCCCACTCACACACCCACAAATCGTCACCTGACTAGCGAAAAATCAAGCTTTTCATTGAAATATTTGTACTTTTTTACAGTGGACATATTTTCTTATTCAAACCAATTAAACTTGAACGAAGCAACATTTAGGCGTTTCCTATAACTACATCTCGCTCGTCTCTTTTTTTTTATCAATTATATAAAATCGTAAAAAAACCTCGCACTCTATACAATATACATTCAAACATTTACATAATAAATACTGAGATTGTATCACATCGCTACTGGCTGGCCTGGCATTTCTTTTCTAAGGGGTCCTTGTAAATGATGGTAGCTGGCTGGAGCAGGTCCGGCTCTTCCAGGGGTGCATCTAGGTCCTGCGCCGATGTGTCTTTAGGGGGACACTTGTTGTGGGTCATGAGGAGGCCGCCAACTAGTCCGACCAGAGCCCTGTCTAGCCAGGTCACTGGATTCGCGTATACTAGACCGCCTTCGTAGAATCCTAAATGGCCGCCGTGCGCGAGTTCCAAAAACATCATCTTATCTCTGGAACCTGTGAAATAATTGTTCCTTTATTTGCATATGTCTTTGCTCGTGCAATGTGACAGTTTCTTAGCATATTTAATTGTGCTTGTATTTCTATTAGCTTCTCTATAGATAGAATCCGTGACAAAACAATAAATAAATATCGCATGACTTTCAAAAGACGAGCATTAACCTTGATCGTTGAAAAACAAAGATTACAGCTCAGACTCGGATCATTTCTTCCAATAAGTGCTTTTTAACAGCATCTCATTAGTCTAGAATAGATAATGGCAGTAACTTACAGCAGCACAAGGCAATATTAAGGCTGGAAGATAGCAGCATGGCGGGAAATTCAAATTTTCACAGTTTTTTACATTTTGTAGCTAAACTGAGCTATTTTTGTTCAGCGACTTTTCGTTCGCGGAAATAACAAAGTATTCTTTTAATTATTGTAAACAACAGAACAACAGTAATTCAGCCGATTATGTGTTCTGGTCTACGACAAGTTTTTTGGGCAGTGCCACTGCTTCGTAGACCAGAACACATAATCGGCTGAATTATTGTTGTTCTGTTGTTTACAATAATGAATAGAATACTATGAAAAATAGCTGAACAATAATAGCTCAGTTTAGCTACAAAATGTAAAAAACTGAAAATTTTGAATTTCCCGCCACGTTGCTATCGTCCCACCTTAAACACGAGCTAAGGTGTTACGTAAAAACAGCTTATTTTCATAGGTTTATGAATCGTAAACCTCGTATAAAGTGGTTATCAAATAAGCTGTTTCATTTACCGGCTTGACATCTCTTGCGTAATTAGTTATCCTAGATACTCACTGGTGTATTCCCTAATTAGCGGCAGCAACGGTTCGGGCACAATGGGGTCATCGCGAGAGTTGATGAAGACCATAGGCGTCTTTATGTTCTCGAGGTAGTAAGCTGAGGAGGACCACTTGTACAGATCTGTCACGGACTCGAAGCCATACACCCGCCTGGAATTGGAACAAGATTACAATTAATAACTATACCCAAACGCGGAGAGCGTACAGTTGACAGCACGTCGACTAGATTATAGTTATACCGGTGTATCTATCTATCCAGCCCATGAATGTCGCCCACTGTTGGGCATAGGCCTCTTCTTTGTCACGCCAACCTCCCCGGTCCTCAGCCACAGGACGGATTCCGGTGTATAAGCTATCTGAATTCCAAATTTCATCCAAATCAGTCCAGCCGTTTCGGCATGAAAGAGTTACAGTCATACACACATTTTTTTTAACATCAGTGGGAAAACTCTTATGTTGGATGATTTATAAAGCCTAGCACCTCGTAGCACCTCCACTCACACTAGATAGGTGAAGTGACGCCTCGGATCGTACCTACAGAACCTGGGACATGCATATACCATGACGGCATGTGGAAGAAGTGGTGCGTAAAAATAGTGCCAAACATTGAATGATTTGTTATGCAAACAAAGCCATTCTATGCTCGGGTAATTTGCAAGTTATGACTCAAAGTGACTCAACCAACACGTTTATTATGCGGCTGGTTATGTCAAGGTCGTGGTCACCACTTCTTATTTAGTCAACGATTTAAATTCGGCGGGCGAGGTGACCTCATAGTAAGTTGCAATCATCGTCGACCATTGAACTGACTCGTGTTTTATCTTAGACCCGCGCCAGTCCTTTTTACCCGACTACGCGAAGCAAAAAGGAGGGTTATGATTTTAGCAGCGTATGTATGTATGTATGTATGTATGTTTGTGTGTTCATCTGTTCCCTCGCAGAGCCTAAACTACTCGGCCGATTTCAACAAATGAGGTGTCGTTGGATTCGTCTTAATCACCCAGGTAACATAGGATAGTTTAATGTTGAAAAAAAAACAAGATGGCGGCTGTGCTGCGCCCTAAAGTGGTAAACCTAAAAATAAAAATTATCGGATACCATCGTCATGGGTATCAAATTAAAGGACTTTAAAAGACCTTTTCAAAAATGTAAAACACATGTAGCGTCAACATAACAAATAGAACAAAAAAATCCAAAATGTGTTTCTTTTGCCCTTCTTGGTTCTATTTTAGGTGATCATCCAAAATAACTAACTAAAAAGCCCAAAAAAAAAATAGAAGTTAAAAACCAAAACCCGACTACTAAAAGGCTTAAAACAAGACCTGCTTATCCTTAAAATAGACTCATAGATAATTAATCGTAGTCGGAGGACACCACATTCGTATTTGATAAACCGATGGCCTCCGACTACGATTAATTATCTATGAGTCTATTTTAAGGATAAGCAGGTCTTGTTTTAAGCCTTTTAGTAGTCGGGTTTTAGTTTTTAACTTCTATTTTTTATGAGTCAAGTGTTGTCTTGCCTGGGATATTTTTTTTAAATTTTCATAAATAAGAGGCGATCGATCCACTGCTGTGGACTTAGTCCATTTATCTGTCTACCAGATTTGGGGTCGGAAACACTACAGGGTGCACTCTAAGTCGATAGCGGAACTTTAAGTAGGCTGTCTACTGATCACTACAAACAACTTGTACTACGTGGCGATAAAAATGGAGCGAAAAAAATATGAGCTGTTTCATACATTTGGCGCAGTACTGAGTCGACCTTTTGTATGGAACAGCTGATATTTTTTTCGCTCCATTTTAATCGCCACCTGGTACAAGTTGTTTGTAGTGATCAGTAGATAGCCTACTTAAAGTTCCGCTATCGACTTAGAGTGCACCCTGTAGAAAAGATTAGAGCGTGTGGAAATCCCTAATCCGCTTACGGTGTGCCCGCTACAAGAAGAATGTGCTAGAAGATTCGTGCTGATATGTGGAGCCACACAGAAAACGTCGCATCTTTACGCCTGCACTGATCATCCACGGTGCATCATGCAGGCAGGCGATATGTAACGCTTTCGACGCGGATTAACTAGTGGCCTACCGCTACGGTAACGGGGTTAACGAGAAGTGTAATAAAGGGGGCAGGTCCTCACCTCGAATACGCCTCGTCCAGGTCAGGCAGCGTCCCCGCAGAGACGATCTGGTTCTCGTCGAGGCCATACTTGGCCTTCGAGTCGGGCGTGAGGAGGATGCGCTTGTGGCGCGTGATGATGTTCCGGTAGTTGTCCGTCATTATGTACAGGTAGAAGCGGCGGAAGTTCTGCCACTGGAGCATGTAGTAGAGGGTGCTGGAAGTGGGGGGCGGAATGTTAGAGTCTAGGGTTCATTTAAAAAAACTTAGGTCTAGGGCGTGCTGAAAAACAGCGCTAGGAACCATTCATAATAAATAACGTTTATTGGTTAAAAAAAGGTTACAGGTGAATGTTCTGGCTCCCAAACTAGGATTCCCTGTGCTATGGGTAGCCAGGCTTCTTCTTGTGTGTTTTGTGTTATTGTTATACTAAACTTCACTATTTACTGTTCACAAAACTGCGCACTCCCTGTCTGAAAAAACAATTAAATATAAGAAGATTTCGTTTTGGCAATAAAACGTAAATGAAAAAGTTTATTTGTTAAAAAAAACGTTGTCTCTACTAAACTCTATGATGTCTTCCTCATCCGATTTTATTGTAGGAGGACTTCTGCGACGATGGGCGCGAATGTGACTCGAGAAGCCCAAATTATTTGTGAAAGTCCGGTAGAAGATTTACAAAGCGTCCAGTGGCACAATGCATGGGTGAAGTTACCACTCTGATGCTTCAATGCCTACCACCAGCTTAGCGTTATCCATAGAAAAGACTAGCTAAAAATTATGGATAGTCTTGCAGGTTGTCAAGTTGCAATGATTCGTTGCACCTGCTAATCACTTGGGGGAATTAGCATGCATGACGGTATGGTTCGGAAAAATAAACAGATAGGATAGGCGCGAAGATAGGGTATTGATTCTTACATCGATATCTCGCCATCTCTGTGATATAAGCCTACCATAATACTTATCTGCAGAGTTTAGATAACTTTAAAGCCTTATCGTATGACTTGATCGTCGGTTATATCCAATACTTATTTAGAATCTGACAGCTATCGCCGAAATCGTATAAACGGTACCGTTGTCATTGTCATTGTATTTTACCTAATAGTACTAACGTGAGAGAGATGTAGCCTGTACAATGGTACATGTCGCACCAGCTGGGCAAAGTCCTTCTCCCAGAGAGAGAGAGAGCTTATCACCACGCGTGCTCAATGCGGATTGGCGATTTTTGCGTTTAGGCTATAATGCCTTCTACGCTCAGGTTTTCTCACGATGTTTTCCTTCACAGTCAGAGAGTGGTATTGCCACTACAAATTCATAAATATACGTTACTTTGAAATAAATTTAGTGCGAAGCCCGTACCGGGAATCGAACCTGGGTCTCTCGCTTCCGAGTCCATTGTTCTACCCACTAGGCCAACACCGCTAACGTATTTTTTTTTAAATTGCTGAAAAGTGGTGAAGTTATTTGACTCGGTTTAAAATGATATCAAAGCTGGTATTAAGTTATTAGATATCTTTCATGGTATTTCATAATGCCTTTTGATTCGTGTGAGAAAATACCATGTGTCGGGCTTTGTCATATCAATATCAAGGTGAAGTAGCAAGAAATTCTATTACAAAACGCTCGACATCTATCTAATAATTTCATCCTTGGCGGTTTTATCCTAACAACTGAGAACCTATCGAAACACCATGGCGTTACAGACTTGAGGCACAGTCATCTTCCCGCACCGCCAGTTAAGCCACTTTTGGCGGTGGCGGGTTTTATTCGTAGGTGTTCTACGTTGGAATCTAAACCTTAGATCGTAAAAATAGTTAAGGTGAATACCGAGGCACAACTAAGGCCGCCAATGGAAAAAAAAAGTTTAAAAAAAAAACGCATCCAAAAAGAAGATATGTTGTTTTTTTCCATTGGCGGCGATAGTTGTGCCTAGGTTTGGGCCTTAAGTACTTACTCAATAGCATTGTAGCCCTGACAGATGGATATGCCCCCAATGATATTTGGCGGCCTCTTCCGGTCTTCGCCCAAATATTTAGTGATCAGATTTCCGCCAAGACTGAACCCGACTAGCACCAGTTTTGTGTTCGGATAGCGCTCGTGCAAACTGTCTATCATGTAGCTGAAGTCTATTGTGTGACCTGAAACAAAGGGGGTAAGGAAATTTAGGGCCGGTTTCTGAATTGAGAAATTCACTCAGTGAATACTTAAGTATCGTTCTGTTACGTTATTTTATGTGACATCTGCAGAGACAGAATTAAGTATTTGAGTATCGTTCTGTCAAGTTATTCTCAATTCAGTAATCGGAAGTTAGGCTTGAAACTAATCTCTTTCGGAAAATGGGTATTAGGGTATTTCGTCAATGTATTTCAGATGATCTTCACAGCTTCTAGGATGCCTTTATCCACCTACCTAGACGGATGAAGTGACAACTTAGTATATAGTGACTGGCATAGACTTATAATTCTATGGTGACTGGGACCTAAGTTTGTTGAAATTGAATTTTCTATGTAGTATTACATACAACATGACCTTTTAGTGGTTATAAAGCCGAAGGTATTTAGTGGCGCTGGTGATTCTGAACCAAATTTCACTCCAAAATGCGCGAAAAAAACATCTTCTCCATACAAATGGTGTCGTTGAGCGATAAAAAATTGTATAAGTGTTTTATTTCTTTCGAAAAGTGAACAATCCGATCAAATAAATAGTCGAAACCCCAAAAATTTTACTTTTTCTTGTTTTTTATTTTGATCATTATCATTACACACACATTGCTCAGATTAGGACATCTCAACCAACTCTACCTATCGATTTTCCAATTTATTAGAAATACGTCATTTATTCAACCATTTGTCATACGTTCTAACTCTCACCAGTGAGAACCTATGCAATGCTCGCCTTTCACTAGAAAATACTTAACCATGGTATATTCTTCTAAGAACTGTCCTAAACAATAGCGACGACTTTCTTATTATGATAAAAAATCTGGTACATATGCCTTTATAACTTATGAAACTACCATAAACTATAGTAATATTATAACATACAGTACCTGCCTATATTACTATATCAGCTTATCAACATATTTTTACCATCTAAATAAATATCGAAGGAACTTCATCCATGTTAACAGTGAAGTATTTATTGCCAAAAGATAGGGCTTCTGTGACATTCATGACAATGAAGGGAGTTCTGTGCTGTCGACAACTCTCCATAAAACTCCGCACTAAGCTACTCTACTGCTACATTTGGCCTGTCGTTCTTTATGGGTGCGAGTCATGGACCATAAAGGAAGACCTCAGGAAAAAACTCGAAGCATTTGAGATGTGGTGCTACCGACGCATGCTCCGGATCAGCTGGACCGATAAAGTCACAAATTTCGAAGTTCTCAGACGTATGAACAAAAAAGTAGAACTAGTGCGCATCAAGCAGCTAAAGGTTGCCTACTTAGGACACGTTTTAAGAAATAAACGTTACCAGCTGCTACACACCATAGTGATGGGAAAAATAGAGGGGAAAAGAAGGCCAGGAAGGAGGAAAATGACATGGCTGTGTAATATAAAGGAATGTACCGGCATCAAAACCGTGGAACAATTATTCAGGACAGCCATGAACAGAGAGCGGTGCAGGGAGCTGACTGCCAACCTCCAGTGATGGAGAGGCACTTCAAGAAGAAGAAGGGCTTCTGTGTCGCCTAATCAAATCATACAGAAATTATAAGGTTGTCTGGAAGAGATAGCTTTTAGCTATAAGGCCGCCATTTGTACAAAATTTTGTTGAAAAAGTTATCTGTAATATTCTTTCTGTTGTGCAATAAAGAGTTCTCTATCTCTATCTATCTATAAATTGTAAGAAATAAAAGTTATGTAGCGGACAATGTGACCTACAGGTAGGGGTGGTTGAAATTAGATTTAGTTTTCCTAAATAGAATTCCCATAATTAATCAATGATTCACTGGAGAGATTAACTCCTTAACTCTTATCTAAATTATAAAAAAACAAAAGCTGTACAAACATCATCGTGACTCCAAAATCTCGCAGCACGATCATCAAACAACACGAGCCACGTCATGGGCCAAAGTGGCCATAATGATAGGCGACCTCCGATAGGAGGTGGCACCTAAAGAAGAAGACAGCTTTTGCTTACTGATGCAAACACTCCCTAACTTGAAAGGGCTCTCCACAGTACGTATGACCGTATGTACTACACAAAAACCTCAAAAATTTTGGGAATTAGTGACATCAAGGGTGACTTACCATAGGAGAATATCCTCTCGCCGGTGACTGGTACGCTGCTGAGGGCCCCGATGTGATTAAGGACCGCGCAGCGGTACCCGTGGCACTGCGAGTAGTGGACGTACGTCCTAATGTAGACGGACTCTGACGTGTTGCCGATGCCAGGGCAAATGGCCACCGTCACGTCATCTGGGAAAGAAGAAGAGAAACTAGTGTGCTTCCTACTTCCGCCGCGGATGTGTTGTGATGACCATCAGTTGCGTGCGGTATATCGAGACAGGACATACCATCGCGGACACAATCAGAACGCATTGGTTTGACCGCCGCCGCTATACAAAGGAGGTCGGTTTTAAGAAAGGATTAAGTACTTATGTTTTTTTATGTGGTCACTGGCCAGATATTTGGTTTTGAGAAGCATGGAAGGTTGGTTCTCTTTTTCAATAGGCTGGTTACACAAACTTTTGAGCACTACTTCACGCTCCAAGAAGTGGAAGTGAAAGAAGGTGAAGTGGGTGTTGTGATTATGAGAGAATTAACTCGATGGTCTGCTCTAGTCAATATGAATTACATAAAACACCAGTACCACATTATGTTTATGCTTTTTGCGTCGTAATCTACACTACCTGTGAAGTAATTAAAGTGGCCGTGATCTCCCTATGCCCTTCCTCTAATTGATTTTTTATTAAGGATGCCACCTAGCATACCTATTCATTGAATAACGAAAGAAACGATTACTAAACTCGTTAGGAGCTAAAATTTACCAATTAATTAAATTCATGAACCACCAACCGTGACCCACATTTAAATTTAATTTAATACAGTTGACTGAACCACCGCCCCGCCATCGATAAAACTGGAGGATGATAAAAACTAACTAATTTATAAATAGACGGCATTCAGTTACATTATATGTCAAGTCTTAGATGGACTAGGTTTAGAAAGGTGTTCTATTTCATAAATTCGAGAACAGTCTCTAAATCGGCATGCGTTCAAAGGTCAACTAGGTATGAATTTCATAGAGGAAACAACACTTGGCCTCATTTAGTGACTCCCCAGCTAGAAAAACTAGGTGTGGTAAGAGCTAGATTTCTAGCAGGGTGGCCCAAACATAGAAGTCAAACGAGAAAATCTAGATAGCTAAAAATTCAATAGGTAAATAAAATTTGTTTTTTTTCCCGTGAATTTATAATTTTAAGCCTATCAGAAATATTTTTTGTCCAAATCAACTAAATTAAAAGAAAATCTTTTTTTTTTTTGTCTTTCTCTGAAGTTTAGGTCTTTGGGAAAGTTTTTGAAGGCAATCAAAAATCCTTTAGACCCCTTTACTTTTTCCTCTTATCTACTAACTTGTTCAGTGATGTATTCTCAAAAACGACATTTTTGAAGTTTGGACCGTAATTGCGGTACCTTTTAAAAGTGTTGACTTTTGATCCGAAAAGGTACCGCAATTATTACTATCCAATCTTTTTTGTGATAGATAACTATATCTGAAACTCTAAAACAGAAATGAAATCTGAAATATTTTATCGCTAATATCCTATTTAAAATAGCAAACGAAAAAGAAGTCAAAACGGTCGGTTGAAGTTCGGTGTGAGGAGCCTTCTACGAGTAGTTTTAGATAGCTAGAGTATCTTGATTGTAGTTCTTATCTTTTATGTCTATCTTTAGTCTGATCTGAACTATTGAAGGGCCTATCTCGCGGCATACTGTACGACTGTAGCAGATCTTACATAAGGTATCTAGCACGAAAAACACGTATCTTATTCTTCTTAAAGATCACTTGGTTCGCACTTGGTAAAATTTTTCTGAGATAGTACTAGAGTAAGGCCATGACAGAGATCCGATGGACGTCCGTCGAAGATAAAGTGGGGACGATACGGAGATTCGATGGACGTCCGCTAAAGCTAAAGTGGGTAGGTACGATATGGAGATTCGATGGACGTCCGCTGAAGCTAAAGTGGGGACGATACGGAGATTCGATGGACGTCCGCTGAAGCTAAAGTGGGGACGATACGGAGATTCGATGGTCGTCCGCTAAAGCTAAAGTGGGGACGATACGGAGATTCGATGGACGTCCGCTGAAGCTAAAGTGGGGACGATACGGAGAATCGATGGACGTCCGCTGAAGCTAAAGTGGGGACGATATGGAGATTCGCGGACGTCCCTCGAAGCTAAAGTGAGTAGATACACACGACAGCACGACAGAGTGTACATTTTTGTTGTAAAGTCGCCCGTAACGTAACCGAGTAGAGTGCTAGCGTGTAAGGGTCGATGTGCTGTCGTGTGTACGACACGGATATTCGATCAAAGGTAAAGCATTCGTTTTTCGATAGGTTTAAAGTCGTAAGGTAAAAGTAGCTTTTTCTCCTACAACTTTGAACCTGTCAAAAACTATTGCTTTACGGACTAAAGGCCGATTTGAAATTATCGCCGCGCTTTGAAATATTATTTTCACGGTAGCCGGCCGCAGTTGGCGAGTCTTATCTCCATTGCATTTAAGTCTAGAGCGAAATTATTTCGTTTTGTGCCGATTTAGCTAACTGCAGAGTGAAGCTCTCACCTTCATGCTCAGATCCAACTGGCTCATAGAGATCGTAGGTGAGTGTAGACTTGTCAGGTAGCACCAGAGAGATGCGGCCGCCGATCGGCCAGGGGCACCTCACACGCCCGATCAGGCTGTGCAAGATTGTCTGGACGTGCCCACTGAAGCCCCACAGCCGAGTCGGCATATATCTGGTGAGGACAAACAATGAGATGAGGAGGAGACAAAAATGCATTGGCTTTAGATAAAAATAAACCAAGCCATTTTTGTCTAAAGCCAAGCCATGTTTATCCTAAATACAAAAAAATAATGCTATTTTCCCCCTTTGAATTTACATTTTGACACAAAACACAATAAAAAACCGGCCAAGGGCGAGTCTGACTACGATACTCCACATGATACAGTCGTTTCACTTTAAAATTTGGACCTTCCCATTTTTTGTGATGTAAAAAAAAACTTGCAGTTTTCGGATTTCTTCCTTTATTTGTGTCATAATCATAACATAAGATGCTACTTGCCAAATTTAAATTTAAAGATTCTAGGTCAAAAGGATGTTTTTTATTCCCTTAAAATATGCTGAAAATGCATCATAAATGGCCATATTTTTTGATAGCGTTAACATAGGGGCTTGATTTTTTTACAGCTTCAAGGGATAGTGGACCTGAGTAATACCAATTTCAATTTGATACCTCCACGCATTCATTCCTCAGAAAAGGGTCTTGACACACAGACAAACAGACAGACGGAAAACAAAGTGATGCTATAATGGTACTGTTTTAGCCTTTTGAGGAACAGAACCCTAAAAACAAGTGGATGAAAATAGTCAGCATTCATCCATTTGATTTCTCTCTCAAAACCCTTTTCCCTCCTATATAATTTGCTAAAAATAGTGTGCTTGTCTGAAGGTAGGGATAAACAATCACAACTCATAGCCACATCAATTTGTTTATAGAGGGTGCCTCCTTCACATAAATTGGATCTAAGATGTTTACAATACAGATAATTCAGTACTAGAATATCTTCACTACAGAAAGATTAACCGCTTGATTGGCATATTTTTTTTTAATACCGTGAGAGGAAAGTTTAGCATACCTACCAACAGCATGACCTATTTTTGTATAGCAACCTGATTTGCAATGTTAACCTTGAAGATAAGAATGCTTGTGACTCACTACTTTTAGTGCACTTTCAAGGATCACCTAAAGCAGAACAATAACAATTTTCCAGAATATTCAATGTAGGAAGTGTGTAGAAAGTTTTACAAGAATTTACTGCCATGGGTGCCTGTGGCTTTCACGACGAAAAATGCGATCACATAAGTCGGCAAGCCCGAGGAAGTTATGTTCGAGTGTGACATCATCACAAAGTTCCTACTACCTTACTTGGAAGAAACACGCCCTGAATGCATGCTATCAGGATAAAGGAAATCATCACTCACGGTTCGTTCAGCGAAGGCGATATGAAGAGCATATTCTCGATGAAATTTTGGTCCCTTCCATAGATCACGGGTTTTTGGGGCTGGCTGTTAACATTCAGTATTCTGAAGAGAATACACAGGATCACCGCAACAACCGCGAGAAGTACCGTAGACATTTTTGTGCTGATCTAAGACGTCGCTGTGTGTCTTCAGATCACAATTTGAAACATCGCCAAAGGGTTCAGGGTGGAATGGAATAGTATTTGGGCTCCGAATAATATTTTTATTGAGACCAAACGCGAGCACAGCCAAACTCGACCATGACAAAAATCTGACTGACTGATGCAATGTTGCCATGCCAATATTAAGCAAGTACCCGTAGTAAGCAGCGTACAAAAAAAACGTGGCGAGATTCTTTATTTATTACTTGTAAAAGTATTTTGTTTAGATTAAGGTTGGACGATAGCAACATTAACAAGTTTTTTAGCCAGTGCTACTGCTTCGTGGACCAACACATAATGAAAAGAATACTATGTTATTGCCGCGAACGAAAGACCGCTGAACAAAAATACTCAGTTTAGCTACAAAACGCAAAATACTGTGAAAATTTTGAATTTCTAGCGAAGTTGCTATCGTCCCACCCAGGATACTTACCGAAGCTTAGCATAAAACCATGGTGCGTGCGGTGAAAATAATATAAACCTTGAAGAATGAAGATGGACGTCAGAAGTTCCATACAATACAATCGGTGCGTAAGTCCAATTTGTTGCTAAGAAGCAAAAAGTATACTTAAAACTTTTTTGATTATTACTTTTAATTTTTTAAATTTTTGTTGGGTAATCCGCCATAATATTATATTATTCTGTGATATAATCCGCGCGGAATGAGAATGGGATGCGACCTTTTGGAACTGAGACGCGCGCAGTAAGCAAACTCACGTCGATGCAACCTTGTCAAAGTAAAATACAATATGTTTTCGATTGACTTTGACAAGGTTCCATGCCATTCTCATCCCGCACGCATTATAATTTTTTTTTTTTGGTAAATACCCCAAAGCATAGCTAAAATTGTTAAAATGGGTTTAAAACTGGCAAGTAGCAACACTCCTTTGACAGACGGTGCTGCCAACCTTACTGACTAGCATTTGAGTCACACAGAACCTTGGGTATATGTGTTCTGTGCACAGAACACAACTACTACAGACGATAGTCTGTGGGTTTGTTTTTTTTGTGGAGGAAGAGCTAATTGTTCTGTGAGGAAGAGAGACGAGAGCACCCTGTGTAAGCAGCAAATGACTAAAGAGGTCTAGGCTAGATCTAGGCCGAGATTTCCTTAGCACAGAACATAATTTTTTGTCTTTTTCTAAATAAAAAGCTTCAGTCCTAACCCACCTTTTAGCACCGACCGCGACGTTTTAGCCAAGTTCAAAATTTTCATTGATTTTGGACTCTATTCCGAAGCCATAGAGTTCATCAAGGGCACACTCCCCAAGGACACAAAGGTACCCAACAGACTGGGCGTTTCAAACATGCTCTATTATCAGACCAACGAATCGAAGAATTTAAATAATGAGAACTTGTGATATAATATCGTCCAAAAATACATTTGCGAGCAGGGCAACACACCCTATGGTTCCTCTGTTTAAACTTCAGTGTATTTCAAAATTTAATATGAATGTGCGATATATTTGTAATTCAGAGTGAGCATTGCAAGTCTATCCAATTTTAATAATATTAGTATGAGAGGTATTTTTATATTAAAAGTTTCTGTTATTTGTGATATAGATGTTTATTATATACGTATATACAACATCATTTTAAGGCATACTACAAGACAATATAGCCAAACTGCAGAGTCGTGTCGTTTAAACATATTGTAATGTGATAGATTTGTGAAACACAACAACTAGTTTTACTTAATTTCTGTCTGTAGTTATATCATGGTGTTGAGCTAAGTCCTAAGTCACTTTACAATATCCTAGTGTGAAAAGATCGTTAATAAAACCTTTTGCCTTTATAAACTAGAGATCCAATGAAATTTAGTGGGAAATTCTTCATTAAAGTATTGAAGGTTTTTTTTTTAATAATAATAGTTTCCGCACTAAGCAACTTAACACTGTAAAAGTTCGAATTTAATACTTGTCAAAATATTACAAATAACTATAAATATATTGCATAAATTAAGTGCCATAGATAAATCCATCTATGGGGCAACAAAAACTTACCTAAAATATCTAACAAGTTTCTCATCATCAATATTACGTTCTGCACTTAGAATACTCCATACCAGATATTTATCAAGCATCTCCATCACTCTATACAAACCCTTAGAATTATTAAAATAATAATATTGTGATTACGGGATTACTGTGGTTCGCTACAACTAAATAAATTACCTCAACAAGAACAAATCTGCGGTGCAACCTAACGTTAAAGATAAATGGCAAAAATAAACATCTAGCTTAGGTAATACGAAACTAGTGTAATCTTATAAACAACATTAATTTAAATTTAAATAAACACTAAATTGCGTAAGTTTCGAATCGTATATCTCTCTATTATTAGACAAGCTTCCGAGAAAACGTTAGTCCTAATGCTAAATGAAATGTATCACCCATTATGTTGTGCAGCGTCTAAAAAAATAGTTTACACGTCAAATGGATCTAGGCCACAATGAGCAATTTAAATAAAGGTACTCCTTACATGTTTTAGTATCTATTACGTACATATTTTCCTTTACATATTAATTATGTATGCAGAATTAATCATTACAGATAAAGAGCCTGGTACTGAAATGATTCAAACAGTTGTGTATGTATAAATCGTACAAACTTATACAGACTACGGAAGGTGGCCTTCTTTTCAATTTTATAAGCCAATAGTAGATTTTTAATATGTTACTTCACCTTTACAATATGGTTAAGTTACAGGTCTACATAAAATATTACGAGCTTTGCGATTACATACATAAAAACAGTTATAGCCAGTCCGTTCTAAGTGGGACCATTGAGGTCCACACGAAAAGAGACTCAAGAAACATACGCATTCACATCCGTCCAGTGATCACTCGCTGGCTAATCACATATGCACGATCAGAACTCCAGAAAGTCATCTGTATCTGGCGTCTGCCTTTACACTCCACATAATTTGAAAGGAATAATCAAAATGAAGGTATAAATACAGCCCTTCAGAAAGATGTTGTTGTGACGTCAGCGTATGAGGCAAGTCAGGCAGAGGTCCGCCGTGCCGATGCAGTCGTCGTGGCAGAACGCACCACACTTCTTGCACAGGATCATGGCTCGGAGGTTGCAGACGCACGCGTCGTCCGCGCCTACGCTTCGACACCTCGACACACTCTGAAATGGAGATAATTTTCTAAGTAAGAAACATATGGACATGGCGAAAGCCTTTGCATTTTGTTTAATAATAGCTTCATAGAAGATAATGGAATATAATTAATACATAACTGGATTGGTGCCGAGGACTGGTTTTAATAGGCTGGCCCTGAGAATGGTTTAAATTGGCTAATGTACCAGGAGTCTGCTTTTTTGCGGACAGGACTGATTCGACTAGCATTTTCGTTTCACAGCAAGTAGCGCCATCTTACTTTACGTATAGCCTAGCTAGTAAACGAATGATTGTGGAAGGAAAAGTCGAAATCAGAAAGTTTGACTTCGGAACCCTGTTTGGACTAATTATACCATACCCAAAAAAGGGGACCATACCCCTTTTTTTTTCTTTTTTGTTTACATCTGGAAAGCGGTGGGTCATAGGTAACTTTGTTGAACTACATAATGTAAGCTGAGAAAATGCCCTATAACTTTGATATACAGACTTTATACCTATTCCCATTCGTTTAGCCGGCATTGGTAAAATGCCTGGAAAAATCTTCTAAGTTTAAAAGCAAGAACATTGTAAAATGCCTAAACACGTGTTAAAATTATTTTATACATAATATACAAATAATAATTAGTAAGTTTCAAGAAAATACGTCACATTTTTTTTTTCTTGCATACTTTGGTCATCGTTTTTAGCACCAACATTTTAGAAAGGGTTAAAGTTCGAAAGAAAAACACATTTTAGAAAGGGTTAAAATTCGAAAGAAAAACAATCATCATTAGGAGTTTGAGTGATATTTCACGGTCAATAAAACAAGGTGGCGCTACTCGACGCAGGGCGAAACTAAACGCTCTTCGATGCCCTGCGCTACGAAAATTCCGATCCTTGCTAATGTGGCAGAAAGACCAAATTCGCCCAAACGTTTTTGGCGTCGTCAGACGTTCGCTCTGCCAGTCAAGGGGATAATAAGAGGCACTTACCACATTAGTATTCTGATTGGCAGGCGGCGCGCTGGAAGCGCGTGGCACGACGTTTGGAGTCCTTTGGACGAGGATGTACTGGCCTACGTTGTTGGGGCGATTCTCGTTCACCTGGAATGTTACAAGTTACAGTTACTGAGGAATGTCTGAGATATTGCGAGCGAAAGGATGTCCTGTATACAATTATTTTTAAATCCATTACAAATTAATTAATTAATTAATGTTTGAATAATCACGACCTGTGACAATTTTAATCATATTTGAAATCAATTCGTAAATTTATACCAATAATTGATTATGTGTATTAATTTAATTATTTTAATCATCGATTATAAATTCTTGCATTCCAATTCAATTGTATGACGCACTGGTAATATTTACTGTAATATTGTACAATTTAAATAAATAAATAATAATGATAATAATTAGTTCTGTGCTTTCATACGATTCACTGGCTGGTACATCATGTTGAATGGATAGGATAATATTTGGATGGGAAGGGGGCAAGATCATCAGTGCCTATGTTTGCAAAAGGGGGGCTACCGCCAAGCAGACGCGCGCGCGTGAGAGATTGTTCAGCCGAAAGTTTGCTACTTAGTGACACACGAGGCTCATTATGCGGCACCACAACAAGCGACAGTTGCCTAACGCACGCACCTTGCAGTTGGGGCGGTTCTCTAGCAGTGTAAGGGTGCGTTTATATGTCACGAATTGTGTCACGCGGCGACCGCCCATGGGTTCACGCGGCGGCCTAGCGGTGTGGGGTGATATTATGGCAGACTAAACTCTATTCAGTTAGCAGCTTAGTTGGCTCCACACTTATTGACTTGTCTTTCCTGTGGACTAGGCCGACTAAGCTGTCAGGATTATAGGTGCTGGGCAAGCCTAAACCATCTAAAACAATTTCCCAGGCACTGCAGCGCCGAGTGGTCTCTTCACCCATCTAGTATGGGTGAAGGTGCCACTGGACGCTGTATAAATATATAAGTTGTCATAAGGCTAACTTAAATTATTGTAGTGCCCTTACAGGGTGTCATGTACTTAACTTAATAATTTACTAATTCGATCTGTAACACCCAATGTACATGATTTTGCAATAAATATGAATATGAATAAACCATCTCATTACGTAGATGCAAAGGCCTTTATTTACACTAACAAATATTTCTTTCCCTAACAGCATCTAGACAATGTCGTGCAAGCTCCTTCTCCTTTTTAGTTAGCAGCTAGGTTTACAGAGCGGTCGCTACGCGGCGACCCCGCGGTTAGGGGATTGCGAGAAACGTGAACGCGGCTACCGCACAAAAATGTTCGTCTCGTTTGTCTGAGCTCTAAACCTTTACCTCATTATGCGGCAGCACAGCGACCGGCAGCTGTCTCACGATGACCGGCGGTGGCGGCGGCGGGGGCGGTCGCACCGGTCGGGGGGCGCGCGTGAGCAGCGCCGGGGGCGGCCGCAGCTGCCCCCGCAGCGCGTCGCGGTTCGGGCTGTTCTGTATCACCGCCTGGCAGATCTGGTAGCTGCGCTCGAGATTAACGGCGCCCGGCGGGACTCGGTTCGAGCTGCGGCCCCTGCAGATAAATTAATGGTGGGTTCAGTTGGTTTTATTTCATATTCACATTCCAACTTCCGGGTTACACCTCTATAATTTACATAGCTGCATTAAATCTAAATCCATCCACGTTGTTTCATTGAAATATGTTGCGGAGGGTACAGTACTGGAGATGTTAGTCATAATTTCACACAATTTTTTAAGTTTGAGATAAATGGCTACTACCCTTAGGCCAATAGCGCACTAGGCGGCCTAGCCGCTGAGATAGAGATGTGAGATAGAGTATCTGTAACAGGGATATCTATGCAAGGATCAACGCTGTGCTAAGAATAGTAAAGTTAAGTTAAAATAAACTGGTACCTGCTGGATTCCTTTCCCGACTTCCCTTTATGTCTCGCATGAGAAGAATGTCTATTTTGCGCCAAAGATGTTAAATTGACAGACACGACAGTACTCGACGTTGAGCTCGGCGCGGCTTCCAATTCTTTGATAGAGGTCTCCTTCATGGAATGGCAGCTTTCGGAAGAGTTTGAAGATTCCATGTTATAGTTAGCATCCCTCTCTTCCTTTAGAAGACAGTTCTCGTCATTCATATTCCCATCTTCCATGCTAGTCTTGGAGTCTTCACAAACGTATTTTGACGTGTCAGAGTTTGAACTGGAGAAGTTTTGCAAGGATATCATTTCGTCATTGCTAGTCCATTCACTGTTGGTTTTCCATGCTACTGCTGAGTTTTTAGGCTTCGCCGGGTCCTGCATACTATCGTCTGGGTATGATACCATCTGAAATTTATAATAAAGGGTATTACGTTACTATATTCTTTGGATGATATTAGTCCTCTACCAGCGTTGTCATATTTTACTTACAGCTGAGTTAGAAACTTCCATCATAGGTATAGATGAATTATGTGTCATAGGCATAGTAACAACAGCAGTCACATCTGTAAAAGATATTGTGTTTTCGTTATTAATAAATTCAACATGAATGATTAATAACTGGACAACACACCAAAAATTTAACTTACTTGTTTCACTCATGTATGAAGAAATCTCCATAAGATTTGCATGAGGCGTATACTTATTTTCTTCATTTTCTGTAAACAAAATTGTCGAATTAATAACTACAGATTGTATCAAACATTGTACCAGGCATCATAAAAAATTAATTTATAATGTTCTTACGTGAAGACAGCAATGACAATCCTCCGGTTTCCATGATTAGAGATTCTGCATCTTTGAAATGTTCATCATAAAAATTTTGCACAACAATATTCTCACTTAAATTTCTACTATCTACAGATTTTGTTGTTACATCCTTCTTATACTGTGTGGATTCACATTCTGCTTCTTCTTTTGCTTCCACCTTTACATAATCTTCATCTTTCACTGCAGGAGACTCAATTTTTTCCTTGATGGATTCTTCTCTAACTCGGTCATTTTCATTGTTTGGATACTTTGGCATCACATAGCCATCATGCACATGAACCGGTGAGTTTTCTCTTTCATTGCACTGTGCTTGCAAGCTTTCATCACTTGCCATAGGAGTTTTGACTGGGTCATTTGCAATATCATCTTTTTCCATGTGATCTACTTTATCTTTTATTGGGCTAGGTTCAGAAAAGGATGAAGGTGTATCCTCACATGTCATGGCATTCATGTTGCCCTCATTCTTCAAGCTTGACAGGGATGATACACTCCTGTCGTCATATTCATAGAGGGAAGCTGCTGCTTTACTGTCTTCACTGTTTGTGTCTGCTGGATCATGATCCTGCTCCTGATAGTTGTGAATATCATCACTCTGTACAACTTGATCATTAGAATGTAATTTTGCATCTTCCGAATTACTTTGAGCACCAAAATTTTCACAATTTTGATTTAAAAATGCATCTCCTTCAGCTAGATTTGAGAAAGCCATGGCCTCTTCATACTTTATTCTTTTCACAAATATATTGTCATCATTGTCATCACTAAGCCTTTTTGTAGCTTCATGTGCAGCATCTGCTTCGAGTAGTTTCTCTTCACAGTCTTTTGAAGTGCTTGATTCTTCTATTGTAAGAACAAAATCTTGTTTATGTTCACTAGTTTCTGAATCACAGTCAGGTAATAAAAGGGGGTCAATTGGAGTAGAAGACACTGAGTCATCCAACCTTGGTGCTGATGAGTCAGAGAAGCTGAAGTCTACTTGGCAATCGACATAGCCTCGGTGTTGACTCTTAGCACTTTTAAGTGGAAGCAGATCTGGTACAGGTGCTGTCGATTTGGAACTGACTGCTAAACTCTCATCCAGTGGGTCATCAGTCTTTGTGGATGATCTGGTCACAGCTCCTACAGATCGTAATCTCTTACTATTACTTGATGACTTGCTCTTTTTAACTTTTGGAACAGTACTACTGCTGGTTATAGAAGCTGTTGGCCGCAACTTTATAGTAGTCTTTAGGGAGGGTCTCTCTGAATTCATGTTCATTGAAGATTTTTCTTTCCTAATTTTATCACCCCAAAATGGTTCAAAATGTTTTAGTTTCCATGGATCAATTTTGCTTTTTTCTTTCTCAGCTTCAGTCTTCATCTTTTGTTGATTTTCTGGTGTGAATTCTCCCCCAGAGAGGCCGTCTTGCCACTCCAGGCATGCCCGGGCAAAGAACTCATTGTTGAGACTAGAGGAGCTTAGGCGGCCTGAAGTGCTAGGTCTGTCCACGCTTGGAAGCAGTTGCCCAAGTTTGTATTGGTACAGAGGTGGGAGCAGTGAAAATGTGTGCTTATTTAAAAGTTGCCTAATGTTTGTGTTTACTAAGATCGAGTCAGGTGTTTCTAAATCTATGCAGCCTTCTTTTGTTTGTTGCAATTGGGCTGCTGTTGATAGTTTCTTGGTGCTGCGCTTGCGAGGTTTCAGGGCAAAGCCGGGTATGCTGGCGAGCACCTCGCGCATGGTGGCGGGGCGCGGGATGCTGGGGCTAGGTCCGGGGACGGCGGGCGAGCTTGCCGCCATCCATTCGCGACCTTCACCCGATGGAGGAGGAGGGAGGGGTTTCACTATTATTCTTGGCAACGGCCTAGAATGACTGGAGCTTTTCTTTCTTCGTTTCGACTGTTTCCTGGACGAATGTTTGCTCGACTTCTGGCCAGACATATCAACATCTTCGGAAACACGAATGACCGAAAATTCTTCGTTGTTATTACAAACTATAAACTTGCTCTCTGATGAATTGTCTGAGTACTCCATGTCGTTGTCGACTGTATGTGTGATATCGAGCTCCATTTTAGCGATTTTTAGGCGGCTTTACGTTATATTACACCTCAACAGAAAAAACAGTCTTTTACCGATAGCGATCATTACTTCAACCCATTGTTTATTTCACCAGTAACTTTGCACATGAGTTTGCTTGTATAATGTTTAATAGCAAGGAATATTTAACATAACTTTGTTTTATCAAATTGTGCAGGCTATTACTGCAAATATTTCTTTTCTTTTCAGAAAATTATCTTCGCAGCTTCAAAATGTCACAACAACGCAGGAAAATGGATCCCATTCGTTCAATCACAGATAAATTAATACAAAAGTTTGTGAGGGCACGCTTTCGCGCGCGATTAAGCTAATATGTTTTCTTCTGTCTCACTTCAGCGTATTGACAACTTGAGAAGAAGAGATATAAATGATCTCCCATAACCAGAGCTTTATAACGTTATAAAATATAGCGATATTAGAAGTTATGTAACGTTATAATGATTTCGTTTTGTTATTATAGCGCTATTATATCGTTATGATAACATAACTCTATGAGAAACATAACGAAATCATAACAAAATTATCAACAATAACGTTATAAATAAAGGTATTGCGCTGTTGCCGCTCCGCTCTACTACCGGGAGGAGGGCGTGGCCAGGGCCCTTAGCCTGTAACGCAATGGCGGGTCAATGGCGTCCCGGCAGAAGAACAAAACCGGGCTCTCCTCGTTTTTCTCCTACAACCAGAGAACTAATCCTCTAGAATTAGAATCAAAATATTCTTTGCTGTACTACAAAAACATTAAAAGGACAGACAGCGTTAGCAAATCGTAATTGATTTAAATCGTAATACCGGCTAAGGGCCCAGGGCCCTTAGCCTGTAACACAATGGTGCCAAAATGGGCTGTCAGGTGACGACTTCAATTACGATTTGCTAACGCTGTCTGTCCTTTTAATGTTTTTGTAGTACAGCAAAGAATATTTTGATTCTAATTCTAGAGGATTAGTTCTCTGGTTATAGGAGAAAAACGAGGAGAGCCCGGTTTTGTCCTTCTGCCGGGACGCCATTGACCCGCCATTGCGTTACAGGCTAAGGGCCCTGGTGGCTGGCTGGCGGCGGACGAACGTGTCTGGCGGCGTTGCCGCACTGAACGCCGCACTGAACAAATAACACAAACAAGTTCGCGCGTTTTTCTATATCCAAGCGTTAAAGTCCGTTCGCTATCATAGTGTCACTTTGATAATTGCCGCCTTGGCGCGCGGCGGCTTTTCACAAAAGAAAGTACAGGAGCCGACGCAGCGCAAACACGCCAGTGAATTTGGCTCGCCGCTCGTCATTTTATAAAGAAGCGTCGTCGTATTGAGAGGTTGTGCTTGTAACTTTTGACTTAGTATTTTGTATTGAGTGCCGATCGCTGCGTGTCTACGAAAAAATGATTTTCTTCGTAGCTGCTGAGACGAACCAGATTGATTTTCCAATCGATTCGCCCAACATTCACAAATAAATAAATAAAATGAGAAATTAATCATGTAAATAATTGCGCCATCTGTTTGTGAAATTGGGAACTACGTTGTCAATTTTCAACTAATCAAATAAATATTAATAAGAAAATCATAACGCCATCTATAGGGCAAAGAGGGAACTAATCAATAGGCGACATCTTGCGGAAGGAGGAAGAACTACTTCAGCAGTATTAGGAATGGTTTGAATTTACTAAGTTTAAAAAGCGAAGTACTAGGATTCATTGAGTTGAAAACGCGAAGTACCACTAAATTTCCTTTACTGGGTTCCTTACATTTAATTGAGAATTATCAAGGCAATATTATCAAGGCCGAGGCCAAGTGTAGGTAGATAATGGCGCGAGATTTGTCCAACAAACGGCCAATTTTATTTCCAAAACCCGAAAACTCCATTAACGTATCACTACATTCGAATTTTGAATATGCGATGGCCGTTTGTTGGACAAATCTCGCGCCATTATCTACCTACACTTGGCCTCGGCCTTGATAATATTGCCTTGATAATTCTCAATTAAATGTAAGGAACCCAGTAAAGGAAATATCTGTTCAGCCGTTTCTCTAACTAACTAACTGGATTTGAAATTTCATCCATATCTGTTCAGCCTTTTCTATAAACTAACTGGATTTCAAATTTCATCCATATCTGTTCAGCCTTTTCTATAAACTAACTGGATTTCAAATTTTATCCATATCTGTTCAGCCGTTTCTCTAACTACCTAACTGGATTTCAAATTTTATCCATATCTGTTCAGCCTTTTCTATAAACTAACTGGATTTCAAATTTCATCCATATCTGTTCAGCCTTTTCTATAAACTAACTGGATTTCAAATTTCATCCATATCTGTTCAGCCGTTTCTATAAACTAACTAGATTTCAAATTTCATCCATATCTGTTCAGCCGTTTCTTTAAACTTAGTGTATTTCAAATTTCATCCATATCGGTTCGGCCGTTTCTTTAAGCTATCTCTATTTCAAGTTTCATCCATTTCCATTCAGCCATTTCAGCGTGAAGGAGTAACAATTGACTTTTATGAACTAACTATAAATAATAATTCCATTTAATGACGTTTAGCCAAATTGAGAAACAATAAAACAATTAAGATTAGATTGCGGATTTATTGTAGGTAGATTACCGTAAGAAACGAGAATAGGCCCCTATTTTATTTTGAAGGTCTATGTCATGCACACACTCATAGGGTTAATTTGCATTCATTCAATCATTCACTCAAGTCAGGGCATTCACAGACAAACTTTTCTTTTTTTTTGTTCTAGCTAGACACAGATTAAAAAAAAAAAATAAGTGAGAGCTGTCAATATTGTCAATAGATTATTGGGATGTTTTTGGAAAATAATTACCTTATTTTTCGGGTCCACTACCAGGTTTACTACGTCTTTCCGAGACATTTGGCCTCGTTACATTTTACCTATGACTACCTAAGGGACCTATGAGAATAATGTAAAAATTCACAGGGAAAATAGCTTTTGAAACAAAATGAAACGGCAGGGTTTTCTATCATGTAATTAATTTACTATCATAATAAGCATTGCACTGAGTGCTGCGCTGAGTGGTCTCTTCATCCATCTGTGGGGGTGCCACTGGACGCTGTATGAATCATCTCATTGTGAAGCGTAGACGAAAGGAATTTGTTTTAGAACATTATTTTCTCTAGTAGTATTGCGGACTCTCGAAGGATCTCTTCATTTCTTCATGGCGGCACTATTTATCTTGCTAAGTTCAATTTTTCTCTTTCACTGAACTTAGGATCTTGTCGGAGTCTCGGTTTTTGTGGTAGAAGTTGTCGTGAACAATGTAGATTCATTTTCTTTCTTGTTGAGGGTATTCTGAAAGAGAGAGTAATGCAGAAGTTAGAAAAAGTAAATTCATACGGACGGGGGGGCGGACTTCAGTTTTTCGAGCGGACTCTGGTATTTGTAAGTTCGGGGGGGGGGGGCGATTTTGTTCTGATCTATGATGGCCTAGTGGAAGAGCGATGGACTTGGAGGCGAGAGACTCAGATTTGGTTACCGCAGCGGGCATGTAGCTATAACTTTGTTTATTTCAGGATTGCAGGTACCTACGTTTGTGATTTTTTTATGGCAGTGCTACTCGTTAGTCATTGTGAGAGAACCTGAGTGTAAGGGAGATTATACTTTTAGCAATAGGCGCCAGTTTGAGTGGTGATTGTGCTCGAACTCACTCTCTGAAAGAGAAGGTCTTTGTCCGGCTGGTGGGAATGTGCAGTTGTACGGTCTATTTCTTGCTTTCTTACCTTATCTTAGCCTTCTTTTGTTTGCGGTTGGTGAAAAAACAGGCACGTTGAGATTTCGTTTGTAGCTCATTGTCCAATTTCAGGTTGCTTTGTTGTCTTGAATTTGCTCATTACACCGTTCCCGCCGACGTATTTGTGCGTAGTAAAGACGAATGGAGATTAGGGGATGTTCCAGGGCACAACTATTGAGGCATTTATTGAAGAATAAGCTAGTTAATCGCGTGAAAATAAACTTTGTTTCTGTTTGTCGTTTGGTTGAACTTGACGTTTGGGTTGGTTGGTTGACACTTCCGTGAGGTTGCGTTCCGAAATCACAAAAAGTTGTCGCATGTTCTCTTTCACGAACTTTTGAATTTCTTTGTCATAAAGTTTCTTCTTTTCTTTTATCGGGAGCAGACTGCAGATCCACGTTGTGTAAAGTATTCAAAGATTTCATTCGAACAAATTGGTCTACCTACTTTTAGATTAACTTTTCGCGGTGTTTTCTCTCACTCTAAGTCTCATTTTAAATTATCTTGCCATATTTGTGTACACGTGAGCTTGTGACTGACTGGACATAGCTGGGAAACCCCTCGACTGATTTGGCTTGTGTTCGAGTTTAGAGATTCTTTTGGTTTCTTTTGCCCGCGTACTAAATTTCATGACGATCGGACCAAGTTTGCTCAAGTTATCGTCGAACGATCATGCATACAAACATATAGACATACAAACACCGGATTGTTCCAGCGGACTCTGATAACTTCTATCACTTCGCCTCACTCGCTCGTTCATCAAACATACAGACGTACAGGTGCCGGATTGTTCCAGTAGACTCGGAGAACTTCTCATGCTCTTGCTTCTTAGCTCACTCGTTCAACAAACTTACAAACATACAGACATTCAGACATACTGGTGCCGGATTGTTCGGGTAGACTCGGAGAACTTCTCTTGCTTCGCTCACTCGTTCTTCAAGCTAGAAAATGTTAGATGACGGTGATAAGACGGTGCGCCTGCTACGAACATGCTGGCAAACTTTCCCAAGCAGTGAGTTTACGTTAATCAGGCGTTTCGATGTTGGTACATGATGGTCAAATTTGACAGGGTAGAATCTCTCTCTCATGCTAGGCGTGCATCACAATCGTTTGCAGAGTAATATCAAAGTTGTCAAACTCAAATTCAGTTTCTCAAGTTTCGTTATTTTGTTTTGCTTAGATTTTACCTACAGTGTAAACTTACTCGATTCTAAGTCGGTTAATACGAATATAAATCAAACACAATACATACTTGCATGTTCCATATCTGCTTATTTGTTTAATCAAACGAATCTAAAGCTAGCATGCTATATTTTAGCAACTGAAACTTACTTACTTGTCTGTAATTAGTGCAATAATAATTAGTGTACAGGACGCACGTAGGGAGTTTTGGAAAACGGGTTGTCTCAACATGTAATATCTTTTAGCATCTAGGATCGTGTAATAATAACCAAATTCAGGCTTGTTACTAGATCCTTATTTACTTTTCTTTCACGCTAGCTTTTGCCCGCGACTTTGTCCGCGCAGACTTGGTTTTTCCGTTATCACGAAAAAAAAGAAATAGCCTAGATGTAGCACTCAGCGATAGATAAGCTTCCCATTAGTGCGGGAGTTTTTAAAGTCCGATCAGTGGTTTCGAAGATTACTTCTTACATACATAATTACGTACATACGACAGCACGTTAGAGTGTGCGCTTTTGTTGTAAAAATAGCTTGTAACGTAACTGAGTAGAGTGCTGGCATGTAGGGATCGATGTGCTGTCGTGGTACAAACTTTTCTTCTTCATAATAGCGTAGTTAGACGGACAAAGCGGAATTATCAGACAACGGTCTAGATTTTACGATGAACTAGATGAAGGGCTTTCGGTTTTGGAAAACGGAGTCATTAAAATTATTCTTAAACAAATGTACTTTTCTATCGGGTGGAATAGAATGTTTCAGTACCTAAAGTATTTTATTATTTCAGTACCTAACGTTATTGAGAACTCTTACATACTATGAAAAGCTGTGATAGTCACTTTTCCAGCGTTACAAAATTAATATACACAGCCACTGTAGGTAGGTAGGTCGATTAAAACGTTCGATTGTCGTATTCCATTCCGTTTCGTCATTTGAAGACGCCACATACCTACCTATCATGCAATTGATTAATTCGCGTAGACCGGTAGCTAAGTAGTTAGCGTAAAAGATAATGCACTGGACCGGCGATCTGAAGGGAGATGGTTCGAAACCAGCCCCTGGAAATAAAATAGTTTTTTTTTCTTGTTTCTATTTTTCTTTTGTGTGGATAAACTTTTATAATATTCAGAATTTATTAATTCTCTACAGATTAAGTTGCATGTTAGTTATAGGATAGCTACAGGGTCGCGGAATTATTGCATTAGTGTTACATTATAGATCTAGAGCCGTGTACACGTCATTTCAATAATCTGAAGAACTTTAATAAAATTGAAATTGATTGATTCAATTCGGTGTTGAATCACTACAGAAATTGAATGTTATTTGGTACTATCTGTATGGTTATTAGGGTAAAAGATTCTAAAAGTTATTCGAGTAAAAATACATTCTTGTATGTATGTAGGTACCTATGTTTTGAGCAAGCATTTTTTTTATTGAACTTTTGGGCAGGTGCAGATTATGATAAGTACTTATGCATAATCTAGGTTGATTACAAAGTAGGAATATTAACTCTTCTGTCATAGTCATCATCATTATGTTTCAAATAATATGTATCATCTGAGAGATTAATTAATTTATGAACTTTTTATAAGAAAATGAGTTTGGGACATGTTATGTATTGCAATTTCAGGAATATTAACTCTTCTGTCATAATCATCATCATTATGATTAAAATATTTATCATCTAGGAAATAATTAATTTACGAACTTTATTCATCCTGCACTTCATTCGGAAGATATGTTTGGACATGTTATGTGTTACAATTTCATTACAAAGTGTTGGTAGAATGAAATTAAAACCAAGCTTTGAAAGTAAGTAGGGTCGGGTAGTAAATAAGGGACCGGTGACATATTAAATTATTTATTTATTATTGCGATATTTATGACTGGAATATTATTGGTATAAATTGCACAATTGCATTGCCTGGCGCAGGATCGTGAGAGCTGGCGTGAGCATAGGGAGACTTTTGCTCGGTGGTGGGTGCTAGCAGGCTGATGATGATGATAATGATGATGAAATTGTAGGGTCAGGGTGTTTTATTATGGACCACTGAAATAACATTTTATTATTGATCTATCTAATTAATTAATATTTTTATATCGAAAACCGAAGGTTGTCGGTTTGTAATACCTATAGGGTTAAATAGCACATTATGGACCACCAAAGAAAACTTTTTTTAACCTATGAATTATCTGGAAGAAATTGCTATTAGCAATAGGGTCGTCAGTTGTATTTTAATATTAATACTATTTATTAGTGTTCTATTCTATTCTAAATTACTAAAAACTCGTTGAGAAAAATAACAAATAGGAAGGTTGTAGTATGGGGTTTGGTATTAGGAAATTAAACGTTGAATTTAATTGTTGAATCATATTATTCAATTCACTTTGGGAGGGTAAAGTGATCATTGGAACAAGACATTGTTGTGCCATTGAATTGTATAAATCACCTCGTTGCGTAGATGCAAAGGTTAATTTATTTAAGATTACTTATTTTATTAAAAATAAATTTGTTTTATTAAAACAATTATTATTGGAGATAAACTTTTTGGAGTTTAAGATAGTGATGGACCATTGAAGTTAATTATATTATGTTTTGATATCTTTGCAATCAATTTGAATAAAATAGAGTTATGGCAGGTGATAAATTAGTTTGGTTAATTAAGATCTGATGTTCATAGATATTTAGAGAAAAGGAAGACCTAGTGAGTTTATTTAAGTTTTCCCTGGGTTTTGTGCAATGTGAACTACATTATCTTTTTACTAAATGGAAAAACAGGTTGGGGATTGTTGTTTTAACAAATGAACCAGTTATAAAAAAAAAAAACACTGACTCATTTGAAAACATTACTGTAGTATAACTTTGGTTTACCGCTTCTTCTTTACGTGGGCTTGTGATTCAAATAAGTGGCGTAGAAGAAACGAAAGAGAGAGAATGAAATGGTGAATGGTGATTCTAGAGATGTATGATTATTATTCTGACTAAAATATATTTATCGACTTGACTGACTATTACTTTAATATTATATTATATGTATGTTAAAAAGGGCTTAATTGAATCAAAAGATTTCCATACGGGAAGAAGCCAAGTTTATGAACATAGAAACTTTGATACACACACACATTTACAAATACCTTCCTATAAGAGATGGGCATAGATTGTAGATCCGTCACTCAAGAGACACGCTCATGCAAAGCAGGCTTATATGGAGGTCTAACTCTACATGTAGCCACTTGATTTGGCAATCATTTTCCCCACACTAAGTCGTGCGAATGGAGAATTATCACAAATGTTTGAGTATTCTTGGTGTCAATATTAATAAGAATTTTATATTTAGCTTGGGACACGTTGATATTTTGAAACTTTTCTATTGGAATAAAAAGTTTCTGGTTTTAGAATTGTTGAGATAACATGGCTAAAGAAGGAGGAGAAGAATATTAGTTTAATTTTTCGAGATTTGACATCAGGCTGATTCTCCTTTCACATTATACTTTAACATACACCAAATTTTATGATGCGATCTCGTTAAATGGATATCGGGATATGGGGCGGAAGAACTTGTATAGTAAATTATCAATCTTAAAGGATGGTCGGGAGAGGCTACTGTCTCTAGGTCTATAGAGGGGGAAGTTCATTTATCGAGCTGCGCAGTACAATGATGAAAACGGAGGCTCCATGAAGGAACCTTCTTTCCTTATGAAAGAGAAGAGATTCACAACCTTTTCTTCCCTCATAACAATGGACTCCGTAAATCTTGGGCGAGAAGTTGCTTTACATGATTCAGACGTCAGCTGTTCTGTTATTCATATTCTGAGGTGGTTGACTATTATTTGGTTTAAAATACACACCACACACAAAAAGAGTACAGCAAAGGGGAAGTGTTCATAAACTTTGATAGAGTCATTTGTGAATGTCATTTAATTTCTTTGGGGTAGAAGTTTGCTTCAGTTCTTCACTTGCACAATCTTCGGGGGGCGCTGAGACGAACCAGATTGATTTTTCAATCGATTCGCCCAACATTCACAAATAAATAAATAAAATGAGAAATTAATCATGTAAATAATTGCGCCATCTGTTTGTGAAATTGGGAACTACGTTGTCAATTTTCAACTAATCAAATAAATATTAATAAGAAAATCATAACGCCATCTATAGGGCAAAGAGGGAACTAATCAATAGACGACATCTTGCGGAAGGAGGAAGAACTACTTCAGCAGTATTAGGAATGGTTTGAATTTACTAAGTTTAAAAAGCGAAGTACTAGGATTCATTGAGTTGAAAACGCGAAGTACCACTAAATTTCCTTTACTGGGTTCCTTACATTTAATTGAGAATTATCAAGGCAATATTATCAAGGCCGGGGCCAAGTGTAGGTAGATAATGGCGCGAGATTTGTCCAATAAACGGCCATCGCGTATTCAAAATTCGAATGTAGTGAAACGTTAATGGAATTTTCGGGTTTTGGAAATAAAATTTGGTATTGACGGGCCGCCATCATGGAAATTCCTTGCACTTCATGCAGGTTGACGTTTACGGGGTTTTCATTGAAACCTAGGGATCTCTTGGAGAGTGAAGTGAAGTTGTTTCATGAGGAATATCTCTCACCCTTTCACGCTTGTGACATGTTTCATATATTCTAGCTCATTCTTTCAGTTCTATGTTTTACTTTAATGGAGGAAATGTCGTCATTTTCTCTCACTCTTTCACACCTATGTGATAATTAGTATAGGACTATCTTTATTTTCTTCTTCGAACTGAAGTAGTAGTTTTTCATAGGGAATTTTTGGAGCATGGGAGAAGCGGTATAAAACGTCCAGCGCGGTAGCGGGAGCGATTATTATTCGTCGGATTTTCCTAGTGAATTTAACTTTGGTGATTATTTCAAATAACTGAGAGTCTTGTTGTTCGCTTGAACCTTGCTGGTTGCATTTTTGAGTTGCCAAAGTGTGTCAGACTAAGAGCCAAGGTACCCCTTGGGTTAGTACGACATTTTTGATCTTGTGGTTGATTCCCTGGCGACAGATTTCTTGGGAAGCCTCTGCTTGATTATATTTGGTAATTTGATTATAGCGATTAGCTCGGAGAGATTCTAACGTGGTGTTTTCGTGGTTCTATGAATTGCGGAGGCATAGCGAAGGGATTTCTATCAGCGCAGAGGCAATTAGTTATCGCGGTCGAAATAATTGATTGTTTTTGAAGTTCGTGCTTTTGTAATTTAACTTAGTTGAGTGTTGCTGAAATAGTATTCTTGTGTCATGCTAAGGTGTGCCTTGGAGATGCAGGAATATTATGGAAGTGACTTTGTTTTATTTTACGCAAAGAACAATCAATTATATTTTAAAGTTTTGTTAGATTCACTAGTGAGGCAATAACAGAGACATGGTTCTTTGTTAGAGAATAGTGTGTAGCCGCTGTCTCCTCGTTTTTTATTATTACGAGTTGCTAGCTACTCGGGCATTGGTTTATTTAGAGCGAGCGCTTATTTGACAAAACTCTGGATACACCCTTGCACCGCAGCCTTATTTATATATTTATCTATACACAAACATATAGGGAAAAGTCAAGTTTACGGCATAAACCCAATCCCACCGCCCAAACTTGACACTTTTGGGTTATAGGGACACACTTAGGTACACACCTAGCTGCGAACCCACAGCGCTTTCTCTTAATTTCACTCTGCTAGCAAATCTTCATTGCACAATCGAAGATTTGACATCACACACTACACGTTTAAAGTAAATGTGAAGCTGATTGCTTCTAGTTTGTCTCAACACAGTAGAAATTGCGGGGTTAGAGGGATAGGCTGGGCAATAGACACATTAGGCTAGGGATCGCGTTTTATTGGGAGTCAATAACTTAGTTAGGCAATTTAACCTTCCAAATAACTTCTTTATTGAATTTTGCATCAGTTTTAGCTTGGGGAATGGGTCAGTGTTTTGTATTGAAAATTATCCGAGGTCAAGCAAAGCAGTACCTTAGTCAATCTTCATACCATGTGGGTGAAATTGTCTAGCAAACAAGGATTATTTTTGATATGATTCAGTGTCTCCGTTTCGCGGGTTGAGATTTGGTATAACATTCGATCCAAACCTTAAGATAACTTACCTTATGAATATTCAGCACGATGATGGTAGGAAATAAAATTATACCAATTTATAATTAAACTCAATAAATAGAGTTCTGTTCAGTCTAATAAAAAGAGACTAACCTGATATTATAAAATTATAAAGTGTTATAAAACATTTTCATAACCATTATAAATAAATATTCATCTTCGCATCCGAACTGCCTAAAAAGGAGTTTGAGCTGTGAACCTTTTAGAAAAATCTAATGGGAAATATTTGAAGGTAGAAATCTAAAAACTACTTTTCCAAATAAATGGAATTATCTGTTAGGATCAGAGCTATTTAGTGAAGAATTAGTTCTATTGACTTTTGAATTTACCTAAGGGTATATTTTTATTGAAACTAAAACCTTTTTATTCTAAAATTTATGGAATAATAATTTGTTTCTCAAGTTGTAAATTCTTGCATTGTGAAATGATAGATAAAGGAAGTCTAATCATTCACAAAATAAAGTAAAATAAAGATTCATATTATAATAATGTAAATTTTGCAGAGAATTTGCCTGTATTTTATTATTGGATTTGAAACTTAAGTAAAATAAATACTTACTAATATTTCTTGTTCAGCACAAGAATGAAGTGTAAATGAACATAGAATTTACTCAATATGAAATGTAAATTTCAAAGAAGAAATCAATAACAATTTATGTCCAAAAGAGACGACATAACTTTGTTATATTATAAAATCTTGAAGCACACATGTGAAGTTTCTTGCTGGTTCTTTTCTTCATGATAAGTGCTTTACGAACCAGTGGTACTCATAAATTATTTAAATGAATAAAGTAAAGTTAAATGTAATAAAATTATTTTAGAGAAAAAAAGTTGGAGGGAAACCCAATTCACAAGAGGTGAGGTTTACTAGGTTCAGCGGGTCGGAGCTGTCCTTTTACCAACAAACAAAAATGTTTGTATGATTTTTAGCTTACAATTAATTCACTTTATCGAATTTCTAATATTTATATTTTAATTCAATGAAAAATCTCTGAGTAAAGTTCACAGTATTTAAATGAAGTCTAAGTATAATTTAACTATTACGAAATTGATAATGAGTTTCAATCTAGTAGTAAAAGAAGGCAAAATACTTTAATTTAGCTAATTAATTTCCTTTACTATCTTTTACACTGAATGAGTAGGGTACTTTTAACTTTGCGGCATACATACCTACGTTATTGTCCTAGTAAGCATCGCACTAATAGTTGTTATATTATGCATTATAAATTCACTTTAATCTATCTAAAAGCTTCCTTTAGCTAAGCATTATAATTCTGACATTAAGGCAATTAAAACTAGAAATAAAGAAGGCAGGGTAGGTTTATTCATTTAATTACTTACGTTTGTTTGATCACTATTACTTTTCTTACAACTAATCACTTCAATATTCTATTATTTTCACTGATAGGGTTGTTATCACTATAGCCAGCTTTCCAAGAGATTACATACTTTCCCTATTAAGAGTCTTGGTTAATTCGGATTCATAATGTAGGTCCTACCACTAGAACGATCATGACAAAGGCCATAATAATTATTATTTTAAATTCTCGGATTAGCTAGTTACATTATTTCTATTTATTTATGTTCTGTTAGGTATAGTAACGTAGGTCTAGTAAAGGGGTGTTTACAATGTGGGGCCGCGATCAGGATTTATCTATTTATTTATATTATTTATATTATTTTATTCTAGTAAGAAAGGCCATGTTACAATATGGGGTGCCGTGGCGTAGGATCTGTTTATTCTATTTATTTATGTGGTGCTCCATTTGAGCACACAATTTGTTGTCGTGTGGGTTGTGAGAGGTACGTGATTTCTTGGAAAGTTGACTTCAATTCACTAGGTTACTTATTTCACTAACACTTTTGCACATAGCGTCTTGTTTGTCTTCAGGCGAGAGCCTCGAGGTTGTAGGCAAAGGCAGTTTTTTCGTTTTTCATTTTCTAGATGACTCTTCTGAAAAGAAACAACATTGGGAGTTTAGTTGGGTTGGTCAAGTCTTAAAACGATTGGCGAGCAGATTTTACGTGATGGGGGGGCGAAAGCCAAGGTATTTGGTTCTGTTTAGTTACCTGTTTAGCGTGGATAATAGATTTCCATGGGTTTCATGTCTGATTCGATTCTTGATTAGTTTCTCTTGATTTGCAGTTTTGCAGCATGTTTTCTTCGTTACTCGACGAGTTGAAGTTTATATTGGTCGTTAATTCGGGCTTCTAGGTTGAAAAATGGGAAAATCTAGTTATTTGCAGATTTTTGATGCCTTGTATTTGTTCATTTATTGCATTATCTTGTCGTGCACGAGCGTTTCACAAAATGGCGGCCGTCGGGCGACACCGCGAGTACCGCGACACCGTGGCGCCGCGCTGGCTGCCGTGCGCTGCGCTGTTCAGAGCGCTGCGCTGGGTTTTTTGAGCAAAAGGGGGCGATTCTGAAGTGCAACTGGTAGATGTTATATTGTTGTGGGTGATATGGCTTGTGAGGAGAAAATCGGTAGGCTACTTGTTGTTATTCATTTGTATTTTTATTATTATACTAGCTTTTGCCCGTGACTTCGTCCGCGTGAACTGTAAAAAACAGGGTGTGCTTTGGTCTTTGGTGTGGAGGACAGATGGTTTATTGACTGTGTGTTTTACTGATAAGCTAGTGTCCCTATTCAAAATTTCATCCATATTTGTTGAGCCGTTTCTCTAAATTAGCTATATTTAAAATTTCATCCATATTTGTTGAGCCGTTTCTCTAAAATTAAGTTTATTTAAAATTTCATCTATATTGGTTGAGCCGTTTCTTAAAAATTACTTTATTTAGAATTTTATCCATATTTCTTCAGCCGTTTCTCTAAATTAACTTCATTTAAAATTTCATCCATATCTGTTTAGCCGTTTCCTTAAATTTGCTGTTTTTCAAATTTCATCCATATCTGTTTAGCCGTTTCCTTAAATTTGCTGTTTTTCAAATTTCATACATATCTGTTCAGCCGTTTCTCTAACTAACTAACTGGATTTGAAATTTCATCCATATCTGTTCAGCCTTTTCTATAAACTAACTGGATTTCAAATTTCATCCATATCTGTTCAGCCTTTTCTATAAACTAACTGGATTTCAAATTTTATCCATATCTGTTCAGCCGTTTCTCTAACTACCTAACTGGATTTCAAATTTTATCCATATCTGTTCAGCCTTTTCTATAAACTAACTGGATTTCAAATTTCATCCATATCTGTTCAGCCTTTTCTATAAACTAACTGGATTTCAAATTTCATCCATATCTGTTCAGCCGTTTCTATAAACTAACTAGATTTCAAATTTCATCCATATCTGTTCAGCCGTTTCTTTAAACTTAGTGTATTTCAAATTTCATCCATATCGGTTCGGCCGTTTCTTTAAGCTATCTCTATTTCAAGTTTCATCCATTTCCATTCAGCCATTTCAGCGTGAAGGAGTAACAATTGACTTTTATGAACTAACTATAAATAATAATTCCATTTAATGACGTTTAGCCAAATTGAGAAACAATAAAACAATTAAGATTAGATTGCGGATTTATTGTAGGTAGATTACCGTAAGAAACGAGAATAGGCCCCTATTTTATTTTGAAGGTCTATGTCATGCACACACTCATAGGGTTAATTTGCATTCATTCAATCATTCACTCAAGTCAGGGCATTCACAGACAAACTTTTCTTTTTTTTTGTTCTAGCTAGACACAGATTAAAAAAAAAAAATAAGTGAGAGCTGTCAATATTGTCAATAGATTATTGGGATGTTTTTGGAAAATAATTACCTTATTTTTCGGGTCCACTACCAGGTTTACTACGTCTTTCCGAGACATTTGGCCTCGTTACATTTTACCTATGACTACCTAAGGGACCTATGAGAATAATGTAAAAATTCACAGGGAAAATAGCTTTTGAAACAAAATGAAACGGCAGGGTTTTCTATCATGTAATTAATTTACTATCATAATAAGCATTGCACTGAGTGCTGCGCTGAGTGGTCTCTTCATCCATCTGTGGGGGTGCCACTGGACGCTGTATGAATCATCTCATTGTGAAGCGTAGACGAAAGGAATTTGTTTTAGAACATTATTTTCTCTAGTAGTATTGCGGACTCTCGAAGGATCTCTTCATTTCTTCATGGCGGCACTATTTATCTTGCTAAGTTCAATTTTTCTCTTTCACTGAACTTAGGATCTTGTCGGAGTCTCGGTTTTTGTGGTAGAAGTTGTCGTGAACAATGTAGATTCATTTTCTTTCTTGTTGAGGGTATTCTGAAAGAGAGAGTAATGCAGAAGTTAGAAAAAGTAAATTCATACGGACGGGGGGGCGGACTTCAGTTTTTCGAGCGGACTCTGGTATTTGTAAGTTCGGGGGGGGGGGGCGATTTTGTTCTGATCTATGATGGCCTAGTGGAAGAGCGATGGACTTGGAGGCGAGAGACTCAGATTTGGTTACCGCAGCGGGCATGTAGCTATAACTTTGTTTATTTCAGGATTGCAGGTACCTACGTTTGTGATTTTTTTATGGCAGTGCTACTCGTTAGTCATTGTGAGAGAACCTGAGTGTAAGGGAGATTATACTTTTAGCAATAGGCGCCAGTTTGAGTGGTGATTGTGCTCGAACTCACTCTCTGAAAGAGAAGGTCTTTGTCCGGCTGGTGGGAATGTGCAGTTGTACGGTCTATTTCTTGCTTTCTTACCTTATCTTAGCCTTCTTTTGTTTGCGGTTGGTGAAAAAACAGGCACGTTGAGATTTCGTTTGTAGCTCATTGTCCAATTTCAGGTTGCTTTGTTGTCTTGAATTTGCTCATTACACCGTTCCCGCCGACGTATTTGTGCGTAGTAAAGACGAATGGAGATTAGGGGATGTTCCAGGGCACAACTATTGAGGCATTTATTGAAGAATAAGCTAGTTAATCGCGTGAAAATAAACTTTGTTTCTGTTTGTCGTTTGGTTGAACTTGACGTTTGGGTTGGTTGGTTGACACTTCCGTGAGGTTGCGTTCCGAAATCACAAAAAGTTGTCGCATGTTCTCTTTCACGAACTTTTGAATTTCTTTGTCATAAAGTTTCTTCTTTTCTTTTATCGGGAGCAGACTGCAGATCCACGTTGTGTAAAGTATTCAAAGATTTCATTCGAACAAATTGGTCTACCTACTTTTAGATTAACTTTTCGCGGTGTTTTCTCTCACTCTAAGTCTCATTT